>JACEGQ020000264.1:0-20254 GCA_015852605.2 Populus deltoides | reverse complement strand
TTAATAATTACCTATTTTCTTCCTAATATCAATATCAATATTCACTAAGAAAAATATATATTTTAAATAACCTAGAAAAATAGGATTGATTTTAAATAAATAAAAAAAATTGAAAAAAAACTAAGTCGTCCTGGGTTAACTTGACTAACCAACGACCCAGGATAACCCCATAGAAAGGAAAAGCATAAAAAAATCAGAAAGCTCAAGACCTAGTAGCCTAATATCAAAGGATGGAATTGAAAAAAAAAATATAAGTCAACCCGAGTTAACTGCATAAAAAGGAAAGAAAAAATTATAAAAAGCTCAAGGCCTAATAAACTAATATCAAAAGATGAACTTAATTTTTTTTTTTTTTATGAAAAGACCGAAGTTAAATCAGGCTAATTTTCAAAACTAGTGACCCGAATCATGAGACTAGGATGATCTAGTAGAAGGCAAAAACAAAAAATCATGAACAAAATTATCAATCATAAAAAATTAAAAAGAAAACAAATAACAATTAAAAATACCGAGGATCAAATCCGTATAAAAAATAATGAGAGACTAAATTGAATAATAATAATAATAAATTAAAAGAATGAGGACAAAAATTGAATAAAAAATAAATGAAATAAAATGTTAAGGGAAAATTAAAAAAAATTAAGAAAAGGATTAAAAAGGAGTAATTAAAAGATTGAGAAACAAAATTGAAAAAAAAACAAATCAAGAAAAATGATAAAAAAAAACAACAATCAAAAGAATGAGTATTTGATATAAAAATAAAATAAAACCAAATACAAAAGGATGAAATAAAAAAAATAAAAAAAAACCGAAAACAAAAAAAACTAATCAAATGAAGGAGGACCACAATTGAAAGAAAAAAAAAATAAATGAGAGGACAACTAATCTAAATTTGGCTGACCCAACAAGGATTTCAAGGCGAAAAGAAAAGAGAGGGAAGAAAAAAGATTCAATCATCAACGAACTTTCATGAATATCACTACATGTGTTGTCTTATCAGCTACATCGCCACTACACACTTTGAACAATATGGTAGTTGAACTTTTTTGGCCATCGTAAGACGCTACACACTCATCGTTTAAAGAGCGCGAACGACGTGCACTCGCCATTGCATACACCAACTTTTTTTATTAATATTTTTATTTTTTAAAATATTGATTTGCTTCTAATTCAAATAGATTAAAACAAAATAAGCATTATAAAAAAACCAAAATATCCCTTTATTTTTTTAAAATTTTTTTTACTTGAAATGCAATGAAGTAATTTTACTATTTTAAAAAGGGAATGTAAAAAAAAAAAAACTCTTCTTAACCTTTCACTTTGTTTTTAGTTTTAAAGAACATTTATGTTATTTAACTTGGAAAAAAAGGTTGATGGAACATGCATCATAACTCCAATGAATTTTACAATGACAAATAAATTCCCTAGAAAGTATCAATTTACCCCGAAGATAGACTATTTGGATTTTTTCTTGAAAGACAAAGATATCGTTCCAATGTAGCAATTCACATAGCAACGAGTCCAGCCTTACACTAATGGGTTTAGTGTTTTTTTCAATAAGCGAACATCTTTCCTCTTTTAATAAGAAGAACAAGACTTATCAGATTTTCAAGAATTTCATATTCTATAATAAAAAACAATAAAAACGTTCTAGAGATTAAATATTCTTAGATTAGAAGAATGGATTTGAGATGTTCTCAAAATAAAGGCTTCCGAAGAGTTTTTGGATGCGTTGAACATGTTCAATATAGTTTTTGTCAATGAGTCTATAAAAAGGATGCGTGCTGCCTATTAAAAAAAAGAAGAAGATTCAACAGTGATATTACAAGAAAGTCATAGAGACAATCTTGGTTGAGAGGGCAGGGTCGTTGCACTTCATGTCTGTAACAGGAAAGATTACAGTGCCAGAAAAAAATTGTAGCTTTACCATCTTCCCAATTTCCACAACATGCTCCGTCCTGACTCCTGACAGCGGAGTGAAAAAGGGCGAAAGACAAAGTTTCATTGGATCCTTCAGTAATTTTCAAGGTCTAGGGCTCTAGGTTACACTTGTACGTACTTTTGTGGAGCTATATACTTACAAGGTCCTCAACTTCTCATCCAATGGCACAAAGTTTTCATAGAGTCTTGGTCAAGTTGTACACATACCAATCACACCATGGAAAATTGTGGTCATAATTAAAACCTTCATAGGAATTCATCAACATGGCCAAAGACCCCCCTCCCTCGGCTCCCACAAAATCAAAGACTAAAGCAAAAAATATCACGGACAAAAGCAAGAGAGAAAGTGGTTTACTTTATGTTTGCAAAGGTCAAAAAAGATTCAATTTCCCAAAAGGCGGTGCTTTACGAGACAGCATTCATACATGCAATCCCCTTTTCAACAAACGACTAGAGGAAAATTCTGAAACGGGAAAAGAGGGTAGAAAGAAAGAAAAAAAAATCCTGGAGGTAAAACCATAAATATTGGTCCTTGGTCTGATTGATCTCAAGGTACAAATGCAGACATATATATATATATATATATATATATATATATAATAACATTAAAAAATGGAGTTTGCTTCCTAGATTCCAAACCAGCTTTAAAATATGAAACATATTTTGCAGAACTAAAAACGTTAGGTTACTCGGTGACATGGAATAAAAAGGATATTCATGGCTCCTTCTTCTCCCTGACCTTTTGCCTTTGCTCTCACTCTATGCGAGTTTCTTTCATTGTTGTGTTTCCATCAATGCTAGTGCGGAAGAGAGAGAGAGAGAGAGAGAAGATTAATTATTTAGGCCCATATACAACTGGCATGTATAAACGTATAAGCCTAGAGCATAGGTGACACGTTTGGCCATCTTTCAAATCATAATGTTTGTCTTTCCATCTTTTAGCAAGGATCTCATTACTAAACTCACATGAGAAAAGCAAGGCAAATGATGGGCAGGGAGGCAAGCACGATGGAATAACAATGCTCACAAAAATTCAACACCCATGTCATCCCTTGGCCTTAGCAATACAATAGCTACACAAGAAATAGAAAAAAACTCACTGAAAACAAGAGGTTTTACCTGCATAATGCTCCTCTAGAAAGCAATCAAGCTTTACGCTGGAAAAGTATGACATCCATATTCCACATTGCGGGGAGACTTTAATTACGAACCTGCTATTTAGCGCGTGGCATATATAATCAAATGGTGAAACAAGAATCATTATCCATTCCTTTCTAGCTAGTAGAGTTAAAATTAAGAAACAAGAGGATTTTGTGAGCTATCAGGAATGGGAACTTGTAACTTTAGACCAGTAGGCTTTAACTGAGGAGTTCACAACAATATCTCTTGTTCGAAAAGAATTCGAAATGTAATCGAGAGATAACTTTGCCAAGACAGGTTGTTTCATGT
The DNA here is from genome assembly GCA_015852605.2 of Populus deltoides. Classification (NCBI taxonomy): domain Eukaryota; kingdom Viridiplantae; phylum Streptophyta; class Magnoliopsida; order Malpighiales; family Salicaceae; genus Populus; species Populus deltoides. The sequence goes on along the minus strand of JACEGQ020000264.1, from coordinate 16,864 downwards.
AATGTGAGAGTGACACAAAACACGCGGGCACAAACTCCTGGCAATAACATAATTGTTCTCAATTTAAAATATTGTTGGCATATAAACAGCAGTTCAAGGGAAAGCATAATAATAATAACAGCAATAATAATGTTCACCCCTACTCAACCCAAAGGAAAAGAGGCCAAGAAACAGGTAGAATATAGCACACTTCATAAGTAGGCAGGCAGGCATGCATAGGAATTTACCCATGTTCAAACATCCAGCTTTGATTTTAGAAAACAGAAAAACTCTTCTGAAAGAGGAAGCAAAGAAACCAAGGGCACGACTATAGAAAACTTTAAATATCTGAGCCAAAATGTTGTGTCAAAATTCATATCACGAGTATGCAAGTACGTCTAGATTTTTATTACCAACAAGTTTTCTATCTCTTTCTATAGAGAATCGAGAGACTCTTCAAACAATGACAGAAAGCGCATCACTTTCTTGCTTGTACATCTTCACACAGCACATGCCCTTTTCTCTGTAAAATATTGATTTGGAGATCAGAGCCAAACCTCAGAAACAACTGCAGCATGAGACACTATAAAACAAAACGAGTAAGAAGAGAGAAGAATAGAAGTATCATTTCCACCAAAAGTTGAAAGCCAGATCTGAAAATAGCACAAACAGACAGATCAGATACATGATGAAGCTATCATGGGAAAAATCTGCCTAGTAATGATGAGCCTTCGAAGGTTGTAGACTGACAGAAAAAACACCATCATCACATGATCAGAGAAAAAGAAAACCAGAAAAAGAGTAATGATGAAGCTTCTTAGTTCTCAGCATGGTCAAAACACATCATGATTACACCAATCTGCATATATACCAGCAACCCTAAACACTAAAATGAAAAAACCCATGATTAAAAAACTCCCAGTTTTTTTTACCCCGAGCAAGATTACGATATACAAACCCAATTAAAGAAAAGAAAAGGATGCCTAAAAATCAAACCTGTAGATGCAACAGCCCATGATCAAGCCCTTGAGATGGAAGCAATGATTGGGGGGAATGAAGCCTGGTCCGACAACCCTAATACGTGATCAATCTTAAATAAGATACTAGATCTACAGGTAGAAAGTTCGATTAGATTGATCAAGAAAAAGTCCTCGAGCCAGACAACATTCCCCTCAAAAAAGAAGCTACCTTTGTTACCAAATCTTGTTCACTTCTACCAAGTGCAAGAGGGAGATATATGAAATTTGATTTCGTGTGTGTGCGTGCCGGTGATTCTCAAACTATTCTCTTTATCCCCCAAGAGTCTTGCCTATCTTGAAGGGGGTTGGTGAGAGAGAGAAAGATTTGTGATGATGAAGAGAATGATATGGAGAGAGAGAAAGATTGGTGATGATGAAGAGAATGATATGGTATGGGGGCTATATTAAGAAGAGTAAAAAGAGTGGAAAGCCAACGTTAAAAAAGACAAAAGATAGGTGCAGACCCGCCCCTACCAGCTGGGGTTTCTCAGTTCCAGAAATGACCACGACCCCATGCACCTCTCTCTCCATCCCACCCTCCCTCCCTCTCATCGTCTCTAAAAAAACAAATCAAATACTATTCTAATAAGAACCCATTCACTTTCATGTTCATGCATATGATACCCCCACTACTAAAATAGAGGGCGGACTCCATGAAACATGTCTCTGTTCTTGAAACCCTTTTCCACCGTTGGATTTTCCAGATGACTGTGATGGCAACACCTCGTAAGAGATTGAACATGTGCGTACCCAAGCCATTAGATGATGGTTGGATGGTGTCATCAAACACGAACACTGTTGACTGTAACTGTGCTGTCTACTGTACTATGTAACCTAGAAATTAAATACCTATTATGGACCGTAGAATGGTGTGTACTATGCTAAGAAAACCTATTGTATGATTATAAAATAATTGATAAGAAGATAGTAAAGGAATCAAAGTAAAGGAGGCAGAGAATTGGGTCAGAGGAGTGGTTGAGTTTTGAGCTGCCTGATAACGGAAAGGCCCATTTAATATATATATCTACAGTTTTTCGAATCAATTAATTGCGATTGGATTGAGAAAATTAAACGGTACAGTAGAATATAGTAATCCCTAAGTAGAAGAATTAAAAATAAAAATAAAAATTGGGCATGAAAGAATGGACCCTCGTCTGCCGTGTCACTTTTTAGGCAGAGGCGAGAAATCCGAGGCGATGACCGACAGATAGAGTCAGGGGTCCACGTTTTCCTTTTCACTTTGCCTTTTTACCTTCCTTCTTGTTGCTTCAAATTCTTTTTTTTTCCTTTTAGATTTACATTGAAGCTAAAACCATGGAGTGTTCTTTAATGTTGAATGTAGTTTTGTTCTCTCCTTCTCTGTTGTTTCATAACTAAATCCAATTTTCTCTTTCAACTTCATAAATATAAGTTAGCTCCCTTGTTAACAAGATCAGCTGTGTGAGGACGTTTTTAAAATTTTCCGTTGAATTATAGAAAACAAAATGCAAAATACATTTGACAAAATGAAGTACTTGCGAAGTTTTGAGTTTTGTGCAAAGTGGTAAACCTCACTAACTCGGATGAGAGAGAACCATGTAAAACTTAATTACTTTGTCGTTTTCATTCGGTGAGAAACTGTTTTTGAGCACTTATTCGATGTGACATACTGAGCTTGTTTGACGCTCAAAACTCACTTGTTTTCAATGATATGCGATAGAATTAAGGATCAAAGACGTTGTTAACATGATTCGCGTTAATCTCTCTGTTGTTGTTGTTTTTTTTTTTTTTTTTTTGTAAGAATATGGCATGAGGGATTCAGCATACAGCATCCTAGCTTATGGTTGAATATTTAATTTATTTACCACAACAGCTTTTCATGCTCTTGGATCCAAGTTGACCTTGCTACTTACTCTAGAATAAACCAAACAAAGTGATAGAAATATAACATTACTCTATTAAAATTATTGTTGTTGACGGAAGGAAACAAATGGTGACCTTGAGATAAAAGATTTATTTGGCTTATTAAAAACTGTCATCTACTTTCTCGGTGTCCCGATAGAGACTTGGCACAACCATCATCTTCCTATACACATCGCCTTAAAAATTCTTGGGTCCATTCTCTCCTCTCTCTCTTCGATATGCCTCTCGCCTCGTTTGAAATTATTAGTGGAATGGATCGTGAGGTTCTAATTAATTGCTTATTTGGTCACAAATCACCATGTGTACTATGCATGGTAGTCGTAGTTGCAGTAATAAATTGCCAGTATATGTTAAATCGGCAACATTGAAAGATGCCTAACCTAAAATGTCCGTCTCTTATCAATTTTTTCAATGACAATAAAATTGGATCCAGTACTGTTAATAGTCAAATGAAGATTTTTAGGCTACTGCATGTAAATTTTCCGCGTGTTTCACAACACAAACAGATTAATTAGCATTCTATCAGACAAGACTTTCAATCGGTAAATCAAGCAGTGGGATTCTTGACATTTGACACTTACAGAATTAAGTCAATGAAAATAGTATAATTAAGCCATGGCGTGGAAGAATCAGAGTCACATTCTTCTTTTAAAATACAATTAACTCGAAATGCTAGCTGTTTTCTTTTTAAAATTATGGTGCTTTACTCCTCACAGCTGCCTTGAATCGTGGTATGGCAGGGGTGCGGGCACTTGTTCTCATCAGTTTTTTGATACAATGGTCCGTGACCATTTGATTATAGACATTATTAATCGCAATTAATTAACCTTAACGATTAAGGAATGATTAGTGAGTACCTGTACAGCCAGATTCAGGGATTTTTTATTCATGTGAGGTTGGGTCGGAAGGTGCCCGTAAGAAGTGCTGCCATGTTATCACTTCTATAACACAACCAAAGGCTCCCCCACCATCTGGTCCATGCCTCTCTATCTTTCCAAATACTGTACATCAGAGTGACAAACGGAGAGGACGATACTGGCTACATATTTCAACGCTTTCTACAGTCTTGAAAATTGTGTGTGTGTGCGTGTCTCTCTCTCTCTTCTCTCTCTCTCTCTCTCTTCTATCTATCTATCTATATATATATATATAGATAGATAGATAGATAGATAGAGAGAGAGAGAGAGAGAGAGAGAGAGAGAGAGAGAGAGAGGGAGAAGCGTGTTCGATAGAAACAACACGTAAATGTCAAATCCTGCATCTCCAACCCAGGTTGTCGACTCCACCCTTTCGATCATATAATAATTATTAATTTATCAATCAAAATACTAGCTACTAATAAAACCCAACAATATTAATTACCTAAAATCTTAATTTGCTCTCCACCCCATCTGAGTCCACTCCCAACTTCTCAAGCTGAAAATGCATTTTCACGTGACATGTCTCTTTAAAAATGCATGGTCGTCGTCGTGGTGTGTCGATTGGAGGAGTGGTTGAAAGTGGCGAGGGGAAATTAAAGGGTTGATGAAAATTTATTATACTTTAGATGGCAGCTTTTTGATACTCAAGTCAATTTGGTGTCTGGATCGAGAAAGAGCGGGAGATACTGATACAGTCATACTCTCTAAAGTGACCAACAGACAAACAAACAAAAAGCTTACGAGGGTAAATGTTCATTCGGAATTTTTTTTTCCTGGACACATTCTCCTATATATATATATCTTGAGTCCTAAAGATTTTAATATTGTATGATTACGTACTGAAGAGGATTTTTTAGCACCTAAAAACCTGTTAACAATAGGCTGTAGCATTGTAATTAGCGAAAATAACAAGTACAGTGAGACCACTTTGTTTGTTTGTTTGTTTGTTTCTTGTTTCTATTCATTTCTTCCCTTGTATTAAGAGAATCCAGGTCATCCATCTAACTCCTTAGACCGCCCCGCTTACCGCCCCCTGCTGTTTTGCTTTTATGATAGCTCTTTAGGTGTACTCGGCTAACTTTGAGCCTGGACTTTAGCTATTTTTAGACGTATGAGATGACTATTTTTAGTTTTGAACATTTAATTAATTATTCGCATAAGAACTTTAGCTATTTTTTATTATCAGTAGTGTTCTTACTATCACCGCAACAGCAACATTTTAGGGCTGATCAAAGTCTCTTTCAACCTTATAGGCTCTTCTGACAATGAAATGTTCGTTTATATAGGAAGATATCCAACATTATATTGTGTATCAGATTTCAATAAAGCAGTATTTAGATTTTCCTGCTTGTCTAGAATTCCTTATTAGATGGAATTTCTTTCCTTGTGCATAACAATATTTGTATAAACTAGAGCATGAGAAGTTTGATTTTACGGCAAGAGTAATGAAAGACTTGCACTTAAAATTTATAGTGTTGCCTGTTGAGACATCCTTGAAAAGTTTGCAACATAGAATACCCCTTTTGTAGCAGCATCGTGGCTTGTTTGGCAGTCTTACAGGAGCTCCTGATTTAAGGTTTTGTGGTGAGAGAATCATGTAGCGAGTTTTTTAAGCTTGGATGATATTATTTCAGGGGTAATTGAGTTTTGGATAGTGATTGTAAGCCAACGCAAAACTCGGAAAGGGCTTAACTATAAGAAGTTGGGTAGTTTGTGTTCCTAATTCTGAAACTAAGGGATGTAATTGAAAGAAGTGTATTATATTGAAAGAGTTGACTTACAAAGGAAAGAGACCTAAGTGAAATAAAAGAAATAATTTATGAGCAGATTCGAGGTAGACTACAATTTTCCACAGCTAACCAAGTTCTGAATTATTTCATTTTAAATAATGTTAGAAATTCAAATTTAAAACATAATCAAAATTGAATTTTGAAAAGATCTTGGATTGATTTGACTGAAGACCACTTCCAGCTTCCAAAATGTTGTCATGGGGATTACTGCCGTCAACGTAGCCTTCACTTCCCCATGTTCTATCGACACCGTTCAATTTCCTTGAACCCCTCATATTCTGCAGCTTCCAGAAATAGTTGTTCATTTGTAGAGAGAGAGAGAGAGAGAGAGAAATAACCAGCTTTCATCTTCTTTACCTTTCATAGCCAAATCCTTCCATAATTTATTACAGTGGTTGCATGAGTAATTGTAACCTCTGTTTTGATAATTGTAGTTTGTGGATGTAGAAAATTGTTGATCCAACTATGTTAAACTTTATACGTGCTTCCTTGTATATTTATTTCATGAGTTTTGTGTACACAAACTTGTAAGAAAATGCTTTGACTTATATATAGAAATATATTTTTAGTAATGACTAAGTTACTTCAACCGTTATGCAAAGGTAGAAGACAAGCATCCACCTTCTTCCTTCTTCTTTTAAAATAACAAGCTACTTTTCGTCTATTAGGTTACAGCTAATATTACAAATACTATTGTGATGACTGAAAAAATAAAGCTAAGGTTTATTGGGTTGAAAATTCTACAATTATATCTATTTTTACCTAAAAACACATCTAAAACACCATAACCATTCTCCAAACCACCTAATGTTTTTTTATAGTGATATTCGTTATGTTTCGCAAATCTAGTATTTTGTCTTTCCTTCAATTTCTACTGAATCTGGTATTTCATCCTCTCTTAGGCTTCTACAACTTGGTCTTTGCGTTCTGTTTCTGTAATTTTTGGAGTAATTGTATTACTTCGAGAATATATTTGTTTAGTTTCTGTGATATCTGTTCAGTTTCTGCAATTTAGTATTTTGTTTTTTGTTGCTTTTTGCATTCGGTTCTCTCGTGATTGTTGATTATGACTCATCGAAAGAGATGATTTGCTTTAGTCTGTAAGTGTGAGGTTGGATGAGAAGAACTATTTGTATTGGAGTTATGTAATGCGAAATTTCCTTAAGGGTAAAAAGATGTGGGAAAATGTCAATGGAACCTATGTGGTACCTAAAAATACTGAGGAAGGGGATGCTGCTTTGATAGATTCATGAGAAGCAAACAATGCAAAGATCATCACTTGGATTAACAATTCTGTTAAGCATTCTATAAGTACGTAGTTGGCGAAGTATGAGACAACAAAAGAGGTTTATGATTATCTGTAATGGTTATTCACGCAATCAAATTTTGCAAAGCAATATTAGTTAGAGAATAACATACGAGCTCTTCACCGTAAGAATATGAGCATTCAAGAATTCTATTCGCACAACGGATCTTTGGGATCAGTTGACTTTTACAGAATCGACAAAATTAAAGGCATGTAGTGCCTATATTGATCGTAGGGAACAACAATGATTGATACAATTTTTAATGGCACTTCACAGTGATTTTGAAGGACTCAGAGGTTCAATTCTACATCGTTCTCCACTGTCTTCTATTCACTCTATTGTCAGTAAGTTATTGACTAAAGAAAGACGTCTTCAATATTATTTTGAAAAGGAAATTCTTCTCGCTTTGAATCCATCCGTACTAGCAAGTACCCTCCAAGTCATTCTTTAATCATCGAATAAGCCTTATACAAGAATTGCCTTCGATGAGTGCAATTTCCGAAATGAAAGGTCATTGGAAGACTCAGTGTCCCAAGTTGAGACAATAGAATCCAGCTTGAAAGTCTGGTAGCCAGTCACAATCTAATGCTCATAAACCACCTCAGAGTTATAAACCACCACACTACAATACTGCAACAATAGTTTTATAAGGCCCTATCACCGTATCCTAGTACTCTTCTTGAGTAATTTCAAAAGTTTCTCTCATACCCACAAGCAATGTCTGCTTCTTCTTCCGTAGGTCAATTGCCTCATAGTTTCTCAGGATGTCATTTTTTGAATGAGATTGTTTGGTTACGTTTGTTATTTGCTGATATGAGAGTTTCTCTTTCTCATCCTACTTCTATGTATAGTGACAACTAGAGTTCTATTCAGATTGCTTATAACTCGATTTCTCATGAACGAACTAAGCATATTGAGATCGATTGTCATCATCTCAAGTATAACACCATTACTCTGCTTTTTTTTTTTTCTTTGCATATTACAGCTTTTTATTACCGAGGTCACATTCCATTTCTTGTTTTTGTTTTCTAGTTGACAAACTCTAGATACTTGTAGTAGTGTCAGATCGTGAGTTTAAGGAGATGTTAAGAAATATATTTTTTTGTTTTATTTATTAAAGGTAGAATAATATTTTCAGTTTAGCCTATATATAATCTCTCTTTATACCTAGGTTAATTAAACACTTTAGAATATTGTGATTAATGAAAACCCTAGCCTATTTCTCTCTTATATACGTGATTTGTTTTCTGTTAATTTGGATGCCTTTAACACTAATAACTCCAAAACACCCTAAAATTACCTAAAAAAACCAACCAAATAACAAATCTCTAAACCAAGCTTAATCTTTTTTCTCATGAATGTTTAAAGAAAAATTATCATCATCAAGCTCCTTTCATCGAATGAAACACATGGACACAAAAAACAAGTTTGTTAGTTGAAAAGTGTTCCAACCAACCAGTTTCTCTCTGCTCACCCTGTCAAGTGACTTTTTCTCTTTTCTCAAAGATAGGAACTATAAAATGAACTTTTGGATCAAAGTATAAATTATCATGAATTTGGTGTAAGAATCCAATTTTATTTAATTAGGCTATAAAAGGATTGAATTAAAAAAAACTTAAAAAATGAAAAAATCAATTAGTTCAATTTGTTAATATAAAAAAGTGAAACTGACCCATGTCTTATTATGCTGAAATGATGCATATAATAGGAAAGGTAATTGTAGATTGTGGAGAAGACCATTTATTGTTAATGAATGTCTTATTATAGGCTAAACCAATAAAATTTTATTGTGAGAAATGGAATGAATTTTTGTCTTGAAATAAAATATATTAATTTAACTTTTAAGGAAAAGACATTAAATTTATCATTTTTTTTAGAATTAAAATGACATTTACCTAAACAAAAAGACTAAATGTGTTCTATTATCGTGGACATGAAGGTGTCATGTCATAGTTGTTAATCTCAATCCATATCTATGGGTGGGTTGACCCTAGAAAAACACTAGATCTAGAGCTTGATTTTATCTAACTTTCTTGTTGAACTGGATAAGATATTAACCTAGTCAAAATTATTCAACCTAATCATATTTTTAATGACCTAATTGGTCTAACCAAACTATTCTAAACTTATCGAATCAGCATTCAAGGAAAAAAAGAAAAAACAAGACGCTACAATTTTAATAAAAATGATTGACCTAAATCGATTTATGTAACTAGAGTAAAATGACTCAGTAACCTATGTTTTTTTTTCAAGTTAATCCTCGAATGAGGTTAGATAACAATGGTTGTGGCTTATGGATATCAGTGTTCAAATCCATCCCTAAATAGTCAAGTGTTTATCTTTAAATAATTGCTAGTGTTTTCACTTTTTACCCATATTAATCTAAAATCAATGTTTGGTCAAGGTATGTTTATTTTAAAAGTAAAACACATGATATTTATTAAATAATAATGTTTTTCTTTCAATTCGAAGCATGATACCCTTTCTTTTAACCAAAATATTCTGAGGTAATTATATTCTTGAATGATATTAAACAAATTATTTTTATTTAATGTAAATATTAACATAATCTAATCAAAATAAATAACTTCAATACATAATTTACATTGAGTGGTTGGCTTTCCATTATGCAATAATTTTACCAGAATATGGATATCTTGAAAAAGAGATTCCACATCTGCTTGCCAAAATGAATGAGCTTCGATCGATATTGTATGCATTAGGTACTTCTTCATGGTTAACACTTAATCTAACATCATAATCATCAACATTAGCAACATTACTACTGAGATGAAATAGAGAGAAGGGAACTATTGGGTTATAACCTAGATTCGCCAATGGAAATTTCATCAGTAGTTTCATTGGTGTGTTTCCACATCAACAAATGCTAATGGAAATTCATTTATTTTTTAATATTTTTAAATTCATCAGCAATTTTGTTGCCATTTCTCAAACCTATTGTAATTTTTTGATGAAATTGCATATTTGTCATCATTTCCATGTCCATCGCCAAATTGTTGCCATTTTTTCTTGTTATAACCCCCAAGCCAACCTAAATTTACAACAACAATAACAACACTAAGCGTTTTCAAGCCAACAATTGTGAACATTAAACCCATTATCATAAGAAAAAGTACTTTAAAAATGTAAAAAATATAATGCATTATAAAATTACAACAAATATGTTACATAATGTCAATTTTATTACACAATAATTGTTTCTTCATCTAAATCAATGCAACACCTTTTAATGAGAATCCTTATTTTTATTTTCATCATCCGCTTGTTGAATTCACGTTGATTGATCTCATCATCTCCATCTACTCTTTTATGTCCATTGGTACTGAATATTACATTTAACTTATCAAGATCAATATCAACATAAATATTCTCAATATCATAAAAATTTAGATTTTTAAACTCGTAGATAGAGTAATTTAATATCGATCAACTAGCTTATCCATTTGGAATACATTGTCTCCCCATCTTCCACTTAGATATGACTCCTCGGTTTGGTTTTCACAACAAATAACCAATCAACTCTATAGTATCCTTTATAAAGGAATAAATTTATGTATAATATACACTTGTTGACATTATTTGATAAAAACTAAAACATTGTTGATGTTATAAATTCTACCTCTTTTATTTATTTTGACCATACCATGATGAGGATCTACTCTAATTTCTCTATCGGTATCATACCAATAGTTTGTGAATAATACTAATGCATCTTTCTCACTATAATATCACAACTCAATAACATGTAGTAACTTGCCATTGAACCCTTTGTACAAAACCCAATATTATATGTCTTTCTACCCTCACTATACTCTTTAGTATAAAATACATGTTCATTGATGAAAAACTCATTATAACACTGGACCTTTCTTCCGTAACCCAAATATAGAAATTTCAATCTACCAAAGTTGCCTCCCATGTTGAAAACTTGGTAAAAGTTAATGAACAACCATTAACTGCCAGAAAAAACATAAGTAAATATATTCTTAAGAGTTAAGAATTATTAAATACTTACATATGTATTAAACCATATAGTGAATTATTCATCTTGTAAATGGAAAATTTAAGCTTTAGTAAATGTAGATTTTGGGATAAAAATAATTGATGATGTCAGATATAAAAAAATTAATAAATTGAGTCTATATGAGATTTTAAGTGAAAATGATTTAAAACTATATAATTCTAAAATTGTCTTAGTAAATAAAATGTCTTAATCCATCACAGCTTGAATAACACATAATTATATACTTGTTTGAATTTAATATTTGTCAAATATCTTCGCCCACTTCATTCTTTTGATAATGGTCATCCAAGATGGAAAAATATTGATAAATCTCCACTAAGGTTGTTCACACCATCATCGTGTTCCGAATTACGCTTGATTCTTATTCTCAGCGTAGGCTTAAAATAATACGAGGTAAATGTTAAAATCACTTTAATAATATAAGCCCCACATATTAAAGCCTCAATATATAGTTTGTTTTAAAGATTGAAAAAGTATTCCATGCAAGTAATTAGAGATGAATAATTGAATTTTTATATATAAAAAATCTACAATTACTTATGATGCATAAATCCCCGACCTCTCTTTAACCTCTCGAATGAATACATCCATCTCTACCAGACTCACCCTTAACTTTGCCTTATATGTTAAATATATAGTGCATGCAATATTGAGGTAAAAATGAGAGAGGGAAGAGCATTTCAAGTTTATCTATTGTCTTAATGATATTCGCTTAAAGTCTGCTATATGTGTGGATATACAACTTGCTCGAATAAATATCTCAAAAAAATGGCTATTCTCTCATAGTGCATCCTATATTCCTTTTGAAAAAAAATCATATAAGTAATATAAATACATGGCAATCATGACTTTTATTCCATACAATTTGTAGTATCCTAAATTCACAATCCAACTATGTTTGAAGCATATCCATGTAAAATCATAGATTCTTAAGCCATTTATAAACAAGAAATTATGCATTCTTATCTAAGGCAAAATGGCTTTTAGTTTTACAACACATAACCCATCATTAAACAACTACATATTTTGACAATCACAATACAAATCTAGATCCATTCTAGCTTATATATTGTCTTTTGTTTGCCATTTCACTTCCATAACAAGGTGTTAAGAATATTGTTAAATATATTATTCTCAATATGCATGACATCCAAAAAATAATGGATAACATTTGTCTTTCAATTAGAAATATCCTAAAATATACTTGTTTTACCCAAGAGTCACACCAAAACAAGAACATTTCTACTTACCTAATAAAACCAAATGAAATACTCCTCATATTATGGCAATCGCATCATATAATACTTCACCCAATAATACAAGTAAAGGTAAACATTCCTTTCATCTTTACCTTCAATGAGTCATTTTTTCTGTTTTTTTTGTATAGATGATGACTTGGCAATAACCTCCAATAACAATAAAAGAAGAAGCTTTACCATCATTTATTAAGATAAAGGCCTTATTATTTCTCATATAATATGGGCAATCTAATTTTTCATGTGTGCTTTAACATAAAAACCATCCCATACTAACAGCTTTTGTATTAGCCTTCTTACCATCATTACCGAAATCACACTATTTGGTATTACTCTTCTCTCCCTTCTAAACGCTATTATTATATTTCTCATCCCTTGAATAGTTATGGTTTTAGTATAACAATCCATTTATGTCTGATATATACTCAATCAATCCATCCCCATAATTAAATTAAAATCATATAACTTTAAAGGAACTAAATCCACTTTCATATTATATCCTCTAATAGTTATCTTAATTCCTTAAACATATGATCTATATCAATGGTTTCACCTAGGTGTACTAACTATCAATCTTTTCTTTTAGTTTACTAGGTAACATACAATTTATTTACAACTTTATATGACATAAACAAGTGTGTTGCTTCAGGATCAAACAAGATGTAAACTTGTTGTGAATTTAAAAATATTATACCTACCACTACCTCCGGCGTAGCACCAACATCCTCCTAGATCATATAATAAACCCTCCCCGATTCCTATCCTCCAAGATCCCGAGTCAACCCTTATCACACTCGGCCCTAAAATGAGGAGGTCTAACTAGCTTAATAATAATTACCGAAAGATTTATTTTACTTTAACTGGAGGTCTAACTAGCTTAACAATAATTACTGACTGTTGTTTTCTTTTAACTTTACAAAGATATTCTTTTCTTTTTTTATGTCTCTTCTCCTCACAATAAAAACATCTCATACCCAAATACTTACACTCCCTTCATTAGTGCCCTCTCCTCTTCATATGTAACATCTCCTTAGGAAAATTGAGCAATCACCAAGATGTCTTAAATTGCACTCATATACAAAGGATAAACATATCCTTTTTGTTTTATAACCCCTTTTGCAATAGTGAATTCTAGGCATATATGTCCCCTATAAGCTCATTTTCCATTAATTTATAAGGATCCTTCAAAACTCCCTTATATAGAAAAGTTTCCTTATTTTCTTTAGAACTGCCCATCAAGCATTTTCCTTTTCATTTTTCAGAATGGAAGGCCTACTTGTAAAGAACATATATCTGCTCTTTTGTCCTAGCCATTCTTCCTTATTTCTCTTCTCTCTTCCACTTTTTGATCATCTTTAATTACTATTTCAATTGTCCGGGTAGCCCGCACTAATTCCCTTACCATTTGGAACTATATCGAAATTAAAACCCTCTTTAATTTTTTTCTAGGACTATCTTGAAACCTCTCGATCCAATGACATTCCATGGGCAAATATGCAAAGCAAACATAAACAAGTTTTGGAATCTCTTTTTTATATATGTCGACTCATCATGTCTTTGTCTCAATGCTAGGAACTCTAGTTTTTTTATCTCTTATATGCTAGCAAAGAGTTATATCGTGTCTCAAACTTTTTTTGAAATCTTCTAAGTTAGTATTTCTTCTAAACTCGCCTATCTCGGAATCTCCTACTAAGAATGGGCATCGTCTAACAACAATTGTGTTACAAATCCACTTGTAGCTCTATTAACATTAGGATCCGAGTAATAACCATCTCCACCTTAGCCAATGTTTGGAAACCTTGATGTTCTCCTCCTAAAAAGGTACACAACCAAGTTATCTCATGGTTTTACCTGGTACCGTGGGTAACCACCTTATCAACCTTAAGGATTGGGCTTCAGTGGTCCTAGTCATTCCCTCGCCATCATTACCCTAACAAGTCTTCTAAGTAGGTAGACCTTCATATGGTTTCAAGCCTTAATTGGTGTAGCCTCATGACCTATTAACTTGTTCCTCCCTTTGAGACTTTGGTTTGTGGCATTTCAACTCGTAAAAAGAGGAGTCATGTCGATGCCTATTGATTCTCTCGATTCTTCATGCCCTAAAATAATAGGCACATGTGAAAGCAAGACTAGGGCATCCTCCCTTCAACCTTCTTGGTGATGATCATTATGATCTCTTCCTCGTACTGCAAGGGATTAATTCTAGTTTAGAGAGACAACATTTTATGTCCTTTTAAACTATAACCCTTTCTCGATACCAATTATAACAACCTTTTTTTTTAAAATTTTGGAATTAAAACATACACATTAATATAGGATTTTCCATGAATTGTTTTAATGAAAATCCTACAACATTTCCCTAACCCTAGCAAGTTATTGAAATCATCAATTTCCATATCAACCATCTTCTATCATACATTCCTAATCATCCCCGATATTTTTTCAATGATCACTACAATCATAAATAAACTATATTCATTAACACATACTATTTATTCTAAATAGATAGCACACAACTTTACATTGTATTACTAATTATCTTTCGAGATTAAAGAAATTATAACAATAAAATTAATAAAAAAAAAAATAAAAACATCACATTTATCTAACTAGAAAATATTAACAAACAAATTACATGTCACCTATATAAATTAGAAAGAGAGCATGTTGAACTTATGTATTAACTAGAAAGTTATACATAAGTTCAACATTTCACAATGTCATTAATTTAATAAGTTTTAGATCCCAATACATTAGCCTACAATGAAGTTATATTACTACCTAAATTATAACAAAGAAGATCACAATCATAATTCACTCTATTCTGGATGAGTTTATAATGACTTGTAATACATAACATAAATATATAATTAATATAACACAACCTTTATCTAAGAATATAATTACTCTATAATTGTATTTCCTCTTTGATCACTAATTATTCCCAGACTTAGAATTAATTAATATCTCATTTATTATTGCATCATAACAAAACCCTCTTTTTTTTTTTATCACTTTCCATTGATATCATTATTCATGATACCATTGATTATTCATGTCGACAACAATATTCATCAATTTCATTGATTATCATTTCTCAAATGACAACTAAATTTATGCCGGTATCAATACTTGTGATAGCATTAATTACCCTCACCTAGTAATTAATTCATGCCAACAATGACGTTCATCATTATCATTAATCATTTTTTTCCCAAGTAACTAATCAAGTTATGCTAATATCAATACTCATGATATCATTAATTACACTATATGGTAATTAATCCATATTGACATTGATTAGTCACATTTTCTCTCAAGTGACTAATTAGTTTATGTTGATATCAATACCTATTCGACAACGATATTCATCATTATCATTAGTCATCTTTTCTTATTGACTAATCATTTTACGGCAATACAATATCCATGATATCATTATTTACCATCACTTTATCCAAAGAAGCCCTTCAATAATTTCAAATGGATAACTCATTCATATTCACATTTCTCATTATAAATTCAACTATTATTTCAAACAATTATCATCTCTCCAATAGCTATAAAATAATTTACCATTTAATAGGGTTTATTACCAATTATCCAAAACAATTTCTCCAAATCCTAAAAATTGACTAGCTTTAAAGGCCTTCCCTCTTTTTTTTATTAAGCATCTAATTTCAACATAATTCAATTATAATTAGCTTAATTACATCCATAGGGAACTCATCACATTATATCAAAATTCAAACAAATTCCCTTCTTCTACTCTCCCTCTCTAGCCGAACAAACCTTATTGAAAGGGAATGAATTTTGGTTTTCTTCAAATTTGTACAAATCTTCCACTTACCCAATATTTGTTCATGCTTCTAAACTTGATTTTAACAAACAAAAAAAAAACCAAATGCCTTTTCAATCATCATAACCACAAAAATCTATTTTTTCATAATACTTAAACATCACTTTAAACCTCAATATGCTAAAACTTTCAAAAGTAAACAAAATAAAAATTGTTTTTATCTTGAAACAATAAAAAAAAAGAGAAACTTAGAAGAAAATTAATTTAAGCTTCCTTTCACGTTTTCTTTCCTCCTTTTCTAACACCAAATTTTCTCCTTTAAGCCTTTAAAACCACTAAAATCACTCACTTTCCTTCTTTGATCATTCTCTAGCCCTTTTGATTTCCCAAAAGTACTACTTTTTAAGAGATTTTTTCAAGAAATTCTGAAGAAAAAACCCGAATCCCTAACTCCTCTCAACATTGTTGTCGGCCTTAATAAGAGAAGAAAAATATTTATACTCCTTATTTTGCCTATTTACAAATTGACCCCTAAAGATTTTAATGTCCTTTAATTTGACGCCTCATTCTTAATTTCAACAATTTTAATAGTACACCAAACTTTCTTATTGTTTAATCAATTTCTTAATATCCATTTAAATTATTTTCATTGGAAATATATTTTAAGTTTTTATTTATTAGACCATGGGTTTTTTACAAGAATCTTTAAAAGTTCAATTAATGAATTGTATCTACATTTAGTTCTTCATTTAATGGGATATTAAGTGAACCTTCACCTAAATAAGCCATGATTCATTCTCATTCATCCATCACCATACTCCTATAAAATTATTATTATCATCCACAA
>JACEGQ020000263.1:0-23250 GCA_015852605.2 Populus deltoides | reverse complement strand
TACAAATAGTGTCTCCATATCCTCATAACAAATACTACAGGTAGTTCATATCACGGGTCTTTAACTATCTCGATGTATAGCGCATCACCTTCCCACGTTGCATTGGGCACACACCTAATCCTCTTCCTCGAGACATCATTAAAAACTACAAAATAAGCAGTTCCATATCCTCGTAGTAAATACTATAGCGCCAACCTGTGATCGTTGGCACCGGGTAAGTCCGTCTTATAGGTCTTTAACTGCTCTCGATGCATAAAAAGATCACCTTCCCCTGCTGCAGATTAAGACACACCCCAACCTTCCCGGAGACATCACTATAAACTACAAAACCTTCGGTCCCTCGAAGAAGTGTGTTAACACTAGAAGTCAGGCGAGCCTCCTCTTCCACCCTCCTGAAGCTTTCCTCACATTCTTCCTGACCATACCCACTCTTATTCTTCCTTGGCCACCACTGGTCAGAATCGTGGAAAACCCCTCAATACAAATCTCAGTAAGATCCCCTGCGAAGTCCTAGAAACCATGTGATTTTGGTGACCTGGGGTCGGTCTTCCCATTTCAAGATTCATTTCGACTTCTAGGGTCTCGACTAAACACCTTCTGGTCGAAATGATCTGTCCCGTGTGTAACCACCCTTTCCAGACCAATTACTTACTTAAGCCAGATACGATTGTTTTCGCGTTCAGGGTGGAGCGCTACTCAAAATACCCTCACATTCCTCAAGGAGTTTCGAGTAAACTTTTCAAAGATATCATGGATGAATGTCACCAGGCAAATTTATTAAGGTAATGGTTGAAAACCCGATTCATTAAGTCTATTTAAGAGAGTCAAGCATTTATCAACTCAACAAAGAAGACTAAAAAATTACAAGGTCTCAGAATCCGTCCGAATGCTGTATTGCACATTTGCTCTTTTAATCTTCATCCGATAAGATCTCTTAACCTTAAATCTATTTAAAAATGCTCGGGCCCTTTTTTAGCTTGATCAGCCATATCATCTATCCGGTGGTAATGGGTACTTATTTTTTATCATTATTTTGCTCTCAAATCAAGCAGAATAATACAAAGTCTACTGGTTCTATCTTTTCTTTTTACCTATCAACCAATGCTACCTAAGGAGAATTACTTGAACATATAAACCCCTTGTCTAACAACTCTTGTAGTCGAAGTCTTTTAGCTCATTCACCGGGCCGAGCCATCTCTGACACTAAGCACAAGCACAAAAATGGACTTTAGGGAAAATGCTTATAAACACTTCTACCTCTCGCCATAGGGGCCCGATGGTTCGTCAGAAATACATCCGGGAATTCCTTCCACCACAAAGTGAAAATCCTTAGCTACGGACCACCACCATCCGAAGCTTAAGATGTACGCCAGGTATCCCACGGATCATTTCTTAAAAGTTCTAAGTTGTGCCATAACCGATAGGGCGCATAAGCGATCGGGTTGGGAATCCTCTAATCCAAAACCATCCTCCTACCCTAAGGTTTGAATGTACCAGCTTTAGAATAACATCTATTAGGGCCTCTGGATGTACTCGCCAATAACCATGTCTAGGCATATGTCGGAATCATGCAATCGCGGGAATCGAGTGTTATTTATGTTTCATACCTGGGCCTGGGCAACCCCCATTCCCACATAACAAATTATTTACTTCAACCAAAGTTCCCTCATCTGGAAGTTCCCCACCACAACCCCTTTCTACAATCAACTTCACTCAACATTTTTCCACTTTGGTGATAATTTTCCTAGTAATGAAGGAGAGTAGTACCCTGCGCGGGTATTTATCAAGCGTTTTATATCATCATAAATCATGAAGTATCACGCAAATAACTCCTTAACTAAAAGCATGTCTTATAGTAATAACACCATACCATAAGATAACTTTAATTTATGGTGAATGTTCATCTTAAATGCAGGCCTCACCGTATAAATGAAGATTGATTGATGAGTTTCGAGATTGAAATTGAAAAGGACAAAGAGAGTGGCCAAACTTAGAAAGAAAAGATGATTCAGCCCAAACGGAAACACCATCGGTCATCTGTCATATCTGAGCTAAAATCCCGTGATTTAGGTCTAACTCTATATGGATGAAAATCTAAGACATAGGCCTGGGTAAATTTCAGGTTCAAGATTTAAAAGGCCATTTCAAGTCCAAATTGTAGAAGAAGGAGAAGTCCGAGTAGTCCCGTACTTGTACATGTTCCCGTTACTGTTCAACCCATATCTCGGGGCCTGTAGAGGTCCAACATGACCATACCTTTGGAAAGTCGAGACACTCCTAGAACTTTCGCGATTCAAGTCCCGCTCAATTCGACGGCTAAGAATGACGCTTTTGTTCTGGGTATTGTGCTAAGATAAGTGATTGGTCACCGTCAAGAGTTGGCCACCCACTCAACAATTAGTCATCAAATCAATAGCTTCAAATTTGGCCTATAAAAAGAAGGCATTTGCCATTTACTTAGGTCGGTTGTTTAGATCAAGATCTTACCTCTCTTTATATTTTATGTAATCCCAATCTTGCTTTCATTAATATCATATTTATATTCATCCTTCCCTTACTTAGTCAACCAGATTCATAGTTCTACTGTTATCGATGTTTCCTTCTTCACTAAGTTTATTAGTCAAGGTGAAGGTTTTCACACCCAATGGTGTAAGAATAAGCATATTGATAAACCCTCAATATTTAACCTCCAACGCCATAAGTATCCCAAAACAATCCCTGCTATTAACATGTCTTATCATTTTATCTTATTAACTCTTAATACCTCGCTTGTTAAATGGTTAATCTTTAGATTCAGGTTGTATAACACTTGGTACAACAAATACACCTCTTTCATAGCTCAACCGGTATAGTATAACCTACACCTATATATGAAAAGGAACTTGATTTGTCTAACATAAGTTAGCATCAGGAATTCCCGGTCACTTAAAAAGTTTCAGGCATTTAAATAAGATAATAATACGACCATGTTAACAATTTATAATGATCTATTAATGACAAATCATCCTGACTGGAACCTCCTTTCGTGTGGTTTCCAGCTTCGATTAATGTAAAAGAGTTTATACTATACTTGTTTGAAATACCATTAAGGGATCCTCTAACTTAACATTTGTTTTAATAATGTTTAATCCTCACATTAATCTTACATCTCAAAGTCCTCTTTAACTTATCATTGCTAATGCTGTTAACTATAATTTATATTGTTAACCTTCAGGTTCGGAATTTGCCTTGTCGGGAAGTTATTTATTACCGAGTACCCTACACTCGAGAGAAGACATCAAATCGCCGTCGTCGTGGCACCCAAGTCAAACAACACATGCAAAGGAAGCAGCCATTGGCTAGCCAGACTACACCAATACACATCCTGACGCAGCCTCGACTCCTCTTTGTTTTATTTGAATTAATATGAATTTAACAACTTTTTCTCCTTTCTCGCTTCATAGTCATTTTCTTCCTTTTCTCCTGTTTCGTTGTTTCTTTTCCTTCCTCATTCTTTCTAATGGTGCTCCACTGGCTCCCATATTAATCATCCTTTTGTCAAGGATTTCCATCCATATTTTCTAAGACTTTAACTCCCTCTTTTCCTCTTAGGAGCCATGGATGCCGCACGCGGGGAATCGATTATATTCTCTGAAAGAGGGAGTAGTTGTCTCATTGCGACGAACTGGTCAGATTTTGGAGTTACACATTTCCTCTCTCCTTAGATGATATCCCGATTTAATTATATAAATAACAACCCGATTCTTTTCAAGCCAAAAAACAATGGTAAATTCTATACACACACACACACACAAACACACACACACTTACCACAACATCGTATCAAAAAAACGATGAACCCTCGGTTTCCTCTCATTATCAAGAGATACAATCCATGACATATACACATAGTATACATACATGTATTACGACTTGTATTCTATCCTACTAGTAATCATCACAAAATTCTAAAACAAAAGTGATCTAATAATAGCTATACATTCAAGTATCATTCATACAAAATACATCGCGGATTTAAAAATGCAACAACATGATTCCTTGTGAGTGGTTCCCAATGCGATAGGTTCCTTAAGCACCTCGCCGTGTGATGTCCGGTGCTACGCGGACAAAAAATATTTATGCTAATATAGTTTAATACTCGTTTTACGCTGGGGATAAATGAAAGATAACATTATTCTATTTCGAGGCATAACATTTTTTGTAGTTCCCTTTTCATATACCGCTTATGCACATCTCAGAAGGTACACATAAGAGCATCAAGTTTTGCAATTACTTATGTAATTTCTCAAATCGCTATCCTCTTTAAGGCATCATTAGCCGAGGATAACTGTTTTATTCATCTTCGTCATCCTTTAGATGCCACAATAAGCTACCCTCATTTATTCTATCTGGCCATCCTTTCAAGATGCCATTAGGTCAAGTTAATCATTTATTTATCCCTACCTCATCCACTTCAGATGCAATTAGTCAAGCTAATCATTCATCTTTATTCATTATCCTGCACCCATCCTTTCGCTGTGATTCCATTAGTCAAGCATCATTATTCATCCTCGTCATTCATTTAGATGCCATTAAATAAGTTAATCATCTATCTGTCCTTACTCATCTCTTTCATAATGCCATGTTAAAACTACCTCATTATCATTCGGCTCATCCACTTCAGATGCCATAACCGGTTAATCATATATTTCATCGTCATCTACTTCGATGCCATTAGTCGGAAGCACTACGACGTCTATTCGGCATCGCACTTCAGATGCTATTAGCTTGCAGCATCATTGCCTATCCTGCCATCCACTGATGCTATTAGCTTGAAGCAATATATATGCATCCCAATCATCCATTCAAGATGCCATTACCGCAGTAATCATTCTGTTCATCCCGACCATCCATTTCGATGCCATTACAATGGAAGCACCATTTATTCATCTCACCATCCATTCGATGCCATTAAACTGGGCTAATAATTTATTCAACAACATTACTTTAACTATTTGATATTTATACTAACATATTACGAGATTTTCACAATGAAGCATTTCACAAATTAATACTATGAAAAAGGAAGTGGAAACCATCACCGCTTCTTACCAAGTTGTCCTTGTCACACGATGGTCCTATCCCTAATTAATAATTACCTAAGACATCAATGGCCACAAATCAAGATATTTGCGATCCTTAAACCATTCATCTACTATACCTTATTTCGAAGAGTCCATATGTTCACATCTGGGGCAAAACCCATCGCCATACCATCATACAATGAAATTGTTACAAACATTTTGCCATTTACGCCTGTGGGTTCATTGAAAATCCAGGAACCATTCATTGGTGGGTCAGACATCTCTAAGAAATAAAACCATTATTTCTTGAACTCCGGGAGAAACTTCGGCAAAGTCGGATTAAATTAAAGAAAATAAACTAAACTAAAAAGCAAAAAAAAAAAAAACCACACACTTAAAAGAAAATCGGGCCTGTACTGCAAGGGGGGAATAATTATAGAGCATGTAAATACCTCTCTATTCTCACCAAAAAACATCTCAAGTACTAATGAAGAAAGAAAAGAGGGAGTTTATCTAGAAATTAAGTAGAAACACCAAAAATTCAAGAACTCATCCCGCATCGAGGGTTATAGGAAAAATAAAACCTCCAAGAGAAAGTGGATTACCAAGAAAAAATCAATAAGAAGAGAAGCAGGGGAGGGGTCTACCGCCATGAAAAGAAAAGCAAGGGTCTAAGCCGATCAGATCAGAGAATCAAACCCTCATATCTTACGAGTCACAAGCCCACAAGAATGATGCCCCGGATGAATATATATCAGTCTGGACGGAATCGAGGAAAAAAAGGAAGAGTTGTAAAGGAAAGAACTTCGTGTTGGGGATGGAAAGGTTGGAGGAATCCGACAGCTTGCCTCGACCAAAGAGATGGGGGAGGAGAATGAAGGAATTAGGATCAAGTTCCTTCTAGAAATTGGAGTTTGGATGTTATTAATGAGTGATTGACTACCTGAGGGAAGAACCTGCCTCCCAAACATGCTAACTTGTAGCTCCTCATGTCTTACCTTCCAACGCCATAAATTTCGCTTAAATCGGAGTTCAAACCCAAATATAGCTAAAATTCCAAGAGAGGTCAGACAGCAACAGATTAAAAATGAACAGAAGAAAGTGGACAAGAATGAGCGCCGGTTATAAATGAACGATTTTGACTACCTTACGAGAGTAATCCAGGGTTCTTCCCAAAACATAGAACTTGTAGCCTACATGCCTTACCTTTCCAACGCCATAAATTCTCGCTTAAATCGAGTTCATAACCCGTGATATAGTTAAAAATCCGAGGAGAGGTCGAAGTAATGTAGCTCAAAATGGACAGAATGCATTGGACAAGAATACCCAAGTGTTTGTTAATGAGTAATTTTGACTACCTTAGAGGTAACTAGTTCTTCCCAAAACATAGAACCTGTATCCTGTGTCCTTACCTTTCCAACGCCATAAATTTCACTTAAATCGGTTCATAACCTCAGATATAGTTAAAAATCTGAGGAGAGGTCGAGAGTAACATTTAAAAATGGATAGTGCTTGGGACAATAAATCCAAGCGGTTTGTTAATAAGTGATTTTGACTACCATAGAGGCGTAACTAGGTTCTTCCCCAAAACATAGAACCGGAGCCTCATGTCTTCACCAACGCCATAAATTGCACTTAAATCGGAGTTCTATAACTCCCGAGATAAGTTAAAAAATCGAGGAGAGGTCAGTAACACTCAAAATGAATAAGTATGAGTTGGACAAGAATGCCCTAAAGTTGTTTGTTAATGAGCGATTTTGACTACCTTAGAGGCGAACTAGGTTCTTCCCCAAAACATAGAACTTGTAGCCCCATGCTTACCTTTCCAATGCCATAAATTTACGCTTAAATCGGAGTTCCCTATAACCCGGATATAGTTAAAAACTGAGGAGAGTGGGTCGATAGTAATGGTCAAAAACGAGGCAAAAGAATGCTTGGACGTGAAAGTCCAAATATAAAGAAAGGAATGATAACTAGGATTGGAAAAAGAACCCATAATAATCATGAGTGAGATGAGAAAACATAAAGTACTAAGAAATGACTAAAGAAAGACTTATTGGTTGTTGATATGGTTATTATAAAAACATATCCTGAGTAAGAAAAATTTATGAGATAAACTTGTGATTTGCGGAGGGACCACTGCACGCAGCAACAACAGAGCTAGGGGAGCACCCAGTAAAGCTTCTATTGAAAGTGTAGGTGTTTCACACCTATGCTTCCCTAGTTAAATTCCATAATTTAATATATTTTGATGTGAAATGTGAAATTACCGAATGTATGTGTATTCAAGGTGAAAAGTTGTTATGTGAATTGCCATGATGAAATTATCACTAAAAAGGAAAATATTAGAAGTGTGATTTGAGGCATAAACTAGCATACATTAAGTGTATGTTAGGATCCTTGGGGATCACCATGTATTGTCTAGCATACATTGAGTGTATGTTAGGATCCCGTG
This sequence comes from Populus deltoides, assembly GCA_015852605.2. Classification (NCBI taxonomy): domain Eukaryota; kingdom Viridiplantae; phylum Streptophyta; class Magnoliopsida; order Malpighiales; family Salicaceae; genus Populus; species Populus deltoides. The sequence continues at coordinate 15,732 of JACEGQ020000263.1, read as the reverse complement.
GGGATCACCATGTATTGTCTAGCATACATTTAGTGTATGTTAGGATCCCGTAATGGGATCGTCACGTAATGGACTAACATACATTTAGTGTATGTTAGAATCCCGGTAAGGGGATCTCCGTATTGGCTAACATACATTTAGTGTATGTTAGGATCCCGGTAAGGGATCACCATGGAATGGCCAAAGATACATTTAGTGTATGTTAGGATTCGGTAAAAGGGATTGCCTTATATCGACTCCTATGGGGTGGTGATGACAATACTAGTGAAATTGGTATCGGTAATGTGATGAGCAAAAGTAATCACGTTGATCTTATAAAGTCTCGAATGAAGGTTGATAGTGGCAGAGGGAACGGAGTTATTAATAGTTTGAATAAGGAAGAGATTTTTTAAATAAAAAAAAAAACTAGAAGGAGAAGTAAATGAAATATGAATGCATGTTACCTCTTTGAAATATTAGATATTCATATTGTTATATTTATGGAAATATTTCACCTTGCAATAATATGTATTTTGTTTCGGATCATCACATGCACGAGAAAGTAGAATCCTAGCATGTTTCTTTTTGAAGTCTAGGTCCTGGGAGTGTACCCTTGTATTTTGTAAACATGAAAATGGTTGTATAACTTAATTTGTGTAATAAATGTTTAAACTTGATTGGATGAATTTAACGTTGTAGTTTATATAACCATATTTCATGTCTATGTATTTATATTTATTTAAATTATCCATCCATAATGATGTTTTTGTTATATAATGCATATCATAAATATTATGGTTGATAAGTTGTGAGTATAATTGTGGAATTGAAACCCGGGATGATTGGGTCGGGAATTAAGTTATGAGATGTAATTGTTAGGAAGTGTAAAATAGGTTACATGTATGCCAACTTGGGACCTTCCAAAGTATAGGGGGACCTCTGTCCGAAATTCCGGTAGATGTTAATCTAAGACCATGAATATGTGTATATATATATATATATATAATATATATATAAATTAACTACCTTTTTTTTTTTTCTATTGACATGAAATTGTGGTTTTATCCGAAATATGGATGTTACAATTTTCATTGCGGAGTTGCACATTCGGGTAAGGCAAATCGCTTCAACGGCAAACACCTCAATTTTAGCAACGAATGCCACTTTTGTTGCGGCCAACCGCGCTTTTGTGGCGAATGCTAATTCGCTACAAGCAACCAATTTCACGGCAAATAATCACACTTTCGCTGAGACAACACAACTCGGCCCAATGTTGATTGCTCGGCAACAACACAATCACTGGCTTCACAAATGCTGAATCGCCATAGAACACACACCTTCAAGAAGGAACACGATTCCACTGCAGACAACTCGATTTAGATAGTGAATCACAAATTTGCTACGGACAACACATTTCCGCAAGAAAGTTGATTGATTACGAGATAACACAATTTAATAGTGAATGCTAATTCATCGCAGTAACTTAATTTCAAGCAGCCGAATCACAAATTCATTGTAGACAACATACTTTTGGCGGTGAACACCGATTCGCCATGCACAACTCAATTTGGCAACAAACACACGATTCATTGCCATCCAACATAATTCCAATAGTGAATGCTACTTTGATGCAGCCTAACGACTTCGACAAGGAATGCTAATTCGCGCAGTAACTTAATTTGTTGGCGAATCACACTTTCACCTTTGGAGACAACGCAACTTCAGCAACAAACACCGATTTGTCGCTAGACAACACAACTTTGGCAGTGAATCTTGATTGACTGCGAAAACACTTTTAGCAGTGAATGCTAATTCACCGCAACAATTCAATTTTGACATTGAATCACAAATTCTCACAAAACACACACCTTCGAGGGCGAACACTAATTCACTATAGACAACTCGGTTTCAGCGAAAAATCACAAATTTATTGCGAGACAACACTTTCAACAAAAACGCCGATTACTGCAACAACACAATTTCAACAATGAATGTTAATTCGCCAGAAGCCAACACATTTTCAGCAATGAATGTTAATCGGCTGCGGACAATTCAATTTCTACAGAAATCACAAATTCACTAAAGATAACACACTTTTTGCGAAAACACATATTCGCCAGGATAACTCAATGACGACCGAACACCTGATTCGCTGCTGACAACATAAATTTGGCAGCAAAAACCCGATTCGCTGCGGATAACACAAATTCAAAGAAATAACACCGATTCTATTGCCACCACCCATATGCGTTTCGTTCCAACATATAGTTTGTCATAAAAATCCAAATTGAATCACATATTTTCAAGCATGAACAACTACATGCAATTCAGTTCCAGCACATACTTTGTCATAAAAATCTAGCAGGATCATATATTTTCAAGCATGAACAACTACATGCAATTTAGTTCCAAAGACACCGCGATTTTGTTATAAAAATCAGAAAATCAAATATTTTCAAGCATGAACAACTATATGCAATTTATCACACAATGTACTCGGCCATCCTTTAGCTATGGTCGAACCCTCTTTCATGCTTTGTTCATTCCATTTATTCATTTTTTTTAGGTGTTATACATTCTCCCTCCCTTAACATGAATTTCGTCCCTCTTCGAAGTTTAAGAGGTTTCATAATCCATACCTAGTAGTTCAAATAAATTAGGTTACTTTTCCTCATTTCGGACTCCCCTCTCCCAAGTTTCCTCTTTTTTGAGCATTTCACCATAAGATTTTGATGATGGAGATCTTTTTGTTCCATAGCTCCTTCACTTCCCAATCTTGTATCCTTATGGGCCTCAATTCAGCGTTAAGTCTTCCTTGATGACGCAACCATATTATTCGATAGTTTTACCTATATTTACCTAGTGCTTTATATATAAAATGCCTTGATATTCTTTATTTTATATTTTGAAGGTACTTTTGGATGAAAGATTAAAAAGAAGTAAATTAGAGATAATTGGCAAATTTGACCTTTAGTCGATGTTTTGTGCAAAGCTTGAGCTCTAGAGGTCGAACAAAGTAATTCTAGTGGCATAAGAAAGCTAACATCCATACCTTTCTATACATATAAGGCAAGAAAAATAAAAAAGAGAAAGAGCATGGAAATCATAGGCTTTAAAGACAAATCTCGATTCTACTAGTGTTGACCTTCATCTATTCCCGACTTGAATATCTTGAGCTCGGAAATCCATTTGATGCAAACTCAATTCTAGTACATATGCCCATAATAGGTCATCTAAAACTCGATGACTCTTTCTCGACCGGCCATCGGTTTAGGGGTGAATCGCGGTGCTCATATCCAATCTTGTCCCAAGGTATGTTGTATGCTTTCGACCAAAGTCGAGAGGTGAACTTGGATCTCGGATCCGAGACAATAGACACTAGAATCCCATGGAGTCGTACCACATCATTTATGTAGACCTTGGCAAGCTTGTCTACCGAATCAATCATCTTTATTGGAAAGAATAGTGCGGTTTGTCAAACGATTTATGATGAACCATATTGCATCATTTCCCTTCCTCCCTTTGGGAAATCTTGACACAAAATCAATGGCAATTATCTTCCACCATTCTGAATTTGTAATGGTGCAATGGTCCCACGAGTCTCTAATGTTCAACCTTAACTTGTTGACATATTCGTATTTAGACACATACTTAGCTATTTCTCTTTTCATATTGGGCCATCAATAGTGGTGCTTGAGTCCCGATACATCTTAGTCTTGCCGGGGATGTATGGAGAACTTGGACTCATGTGCCTCTTGTAGGATCATCAGTTTGATCATCTCGTCATTAGGCATGTACAACCGTCGACCCATCATCAATGATCCATCATCCGCTACTCGGAACTGTGTTTTTACTCTGGCTTCCATTTTCTTCTTAATCTTAGACCCCTCATTGTCACAAGATGGGCTTATAGCATTTATTCCCCGATACATTGGTCGTACCCAATAATTGGGCTACTAATTCACCTCTTGCATTAATGCCCATTTATGCATCCATCTCTTTCAATTTCACCAATTGTTGATACTTTCCCACTGTTGGCTTACTCATGGCGACTTTATTTTAACAACTGAGGGCATTTACCACCATGTTTGCCTTTCCCGGGTGGTATTCTATGGTGCAGTCATAATCTTTAATGAGCTCTATCCACCTTGTTTGTCGTATATTTGACTCTTTTTGAGACATCAGATACTTCAGGCTCTTATGATCCGTAAAAAATTAGATTTGAGACCCATACAAATAATGTCTTCATATCCTCGGACAAATACTATAGCAACCAACTCAGATCATGCCTTTGGTAGTTCACCTTATGAGTCTTTAACTATCTCGAGGCATAGGCGATCACCTTCCCATGTTGCATTAAAACACACCCAAATCCCTTCACCAAGGCATCACTATAGACTACAAAACCTTTGGTCCTTGAGGGAAGTGTTAACACTTGGAGCGGTGGTGAGCGTCTTCTTTAATTCTTGGAAAGCTTTCCTCACATTCTTCCTGACCACACCCATTTCTTATTTTTCCTAGTTACCTAGGTCAAAGGGGTTGCAATTAGGGAAAACCCATCAATAAATTTCCAGTAGTATTCTGTGAGTCCTAGGAAACTACGTATTTTAGTGACCGAGTTGGTCCTTCCCATTTTAAGACTGCTCGACTTTGTAGAGGTTTATGAAAACACCTTCCAAAATGACATGTCATAGAAATGTCACTCTTTCTAGCCAAAATTCACATTTACTCAATTTTGCATACAACTGGTGACTTCTCAAGGTTCGTAAGGCACCGCCTAGTGTCCCTCATGCTCCTTGAAGGAATTCAAGTACACCAATATATCATCGATGAATACCACCACAAACTTATCAAGGTATGGTTGGAAAACCCAATTCATCAAGTCCATGAAGCGGGTTGGGGCATTCATAACCCGAATGGTAGAAAATGCAAAGTGTCCATAACGGGTTCTCGAATGTGGTGTTTGCTATATCTGCTTCTTTAATCTTCATTGATAGTACCTTGACCTCGGATCTATCTTCAAAAATGCTCTCACTCCCTTTAATTGATCAAATAAATCATCTATCCTGCAAGTAACAGTACTTATTTTTCATCGTTATTTTGTTCAAACTCAGCCAGTAGTCAATACAAAGTCTATGGGTTCTATCTTTTTTTCTGACGAATATAATCGACGGTCCCTAAGAAGAAGTACTAGGCCGTATAAACTCCTTATTAAACAATTCTTGCGATTCGGTCTTTTAACTCATTCAATTCCGGAGCCATCCGGTACGGTGTTGGGCTATATAGGTGGGACTCCGGGAAAGTATTTATAGACACTTTTACCTCTGCTTTGGGGTAGTCCTGATAGTTCTTTGGGAAACATGTTCAGAAATTCCTTCACCACAGGAATATCCTTCAGTTGAGGGCTTCTGTCATTAGAGTTCAAGATGTATGCAAGGTATCCCAGATATCCCTTCCTCAAAAGTTTCGAAGTTGTTATAACAAATATTAAGGTGGTTAGTTTGGGAATTCTCTCTCCAAAATCATCCTCCTACCCTCGTATTTGAACGTAACAATTTTAGCATAACAATCTATCAGGACCTTGTATTTACTCAGCCAATCCATGCCTAGAATTATGTCAAAATCATGCAATTCCAAGGGAATCAAGTCTACTTTGGTTCTATACCCGCCTAAAGTAACTCCCACTCCTACATACAATTTATATGTTGGAACCATGTTCCCCATTAGAGTTCCAATTATGAACCCTCTTTTTACTACTTCTACTCCCTTTCACAATTTAGTGACAATTCTCTTAGCAATAAATGAGTGGGTGGCACCGGATCAAACAACACATGCACATTAAGGTTGTTCATAAGTAGCGTGCACCTACCACATCCGATGAAGCCCTAACCTCCCTCTTATGTTAGGTGGAAGACCCTCCATAGGGTCTGATTATTTTATGTCCTTGGTCTCCCTCAACTAGAGTTTGCTCATTATTGAGAAGATCTCACCGGTCTATTCACGGTGTCCATTCGCCGGATTTGGCTCTGACTCGGCTATCTATAACTTTGTGTCTGTCCAGTGTTTCTGTTGGGGCACTCTTTATAATGACCTCTTCCGCCATAGTAGTGACACCCTTGCCATGACAATTTCTCCATCTATGACCCTCCCCACGCATATAAAGCATTGCCACGGAAATTGAGCAAGTCCCGGGATGTTTTTGTCTATATTTTGCACAGGGAGGGTAGTCAACACCTTTGCGGTCACCAGTCCCTGCTGATGAGTTTGCCCTCGAGTGTGACTACCCAACCATAATTTGCCCACTGGATCGTTGGTGGGCGTGTCGTTGCTGGTCCCCTTTTTTCCTATACAGCTCAAACACCCGCTCCTTCCTTTCTTCAAAGCGATGGTTTGTTGCTGAAATAATCCCCATCCTTTTATTTGCTAGCACCCTGATGCCCCGTTGACTTTCTCTCAATACGGGGGGCCTCTAGAGCTTGTGCAACCTCAATCAACTCCTTCACATTTTAACTTTAAGATGATCAATCCTTGTTTTGAATCACAGCACAAATCATCCCTCAACTTCTCAATCATGTGTTCTTCAGCCGGTTTACATAATATGGGCGAACAATAAGAGATCACTTAAACCTCCTTTTGGTACTCCAATCTTGACATATCACCCCTGTCTCAAAGCCAATAACTCTTGTTCCTTCACCTTGTGATGGTATTTGGAATAAAACTGATTCTCAAACTCTGTCTTGAAGTTATTCCAAGTCTGTGTCTCGGTTGCACGCCTTAGTTGAACTGTTTCCCACCATGTCATGGCCCTATCAGACATTAGCTAGGTTGCACACTTTTACCCTTAAATCCTCAGGTATGTTTATCTGGATCATGGTCTTCTCTACCTTCCTAATCCATCTATTGACTATCTCTGCATCCTATTCCCCATATACTGTTTGCAACCCATTTCCCTCATACTCTTGACTAGTCGTACCAGTAGCACCATGATATCTGTGGTTGTGGCATTTATAGGGGTTGATTATGGATTCTACATGGCGGGGGTTGCTTGTGTAGTCGAGTTGGACATGCCCTCCATCACTACTTTAACTATCTGAACAAGAAGTCCCGAGTCTACTCTTCTTACATTGTTGGGCACATATCCAAAGCATGGAATTGTAAAGAGCATATGCTACAAACTTTCACCTACTGTACATTTCCACAAGCCAAAGAATGCACAGGAGAAGTAAGCTAATTAACTTTATTCTTAAGGGTAGCAATACTTACCTCATTCACTCGTTTGCTTTGGAAGTCTCCACGAGTGCTAAATTGTTTCGAGTTGGATGCCATATTTGAGATCAATTAGTGTGCAACCTTAGGTGTCTTATCTACCAATGCCCCTCCACTTGTTGCATCAATGATACTACGGTCAATAGGCATCGATCCTTCATAGAAATATTGAATGAGCAATCGATCGGGTATCTGATGATGAGGACATTGAATGTATAATTACTCAAATCTTTCACAATACTCTAAGAGTGTCTCCCATGAGATTATCGAATCCCACATATTTCTTTCCTTATGTTGGCAACTTCCGAGAGGCCGGGAAATACTTTTTAGAAAAATCTTCTTCATGTCATTCCACGTTCCAATGGAACCTGGAAGAATAGAGAAAAACCATACCTTTGTTGCCCCTTTTAGAGAGAAAAGGAAAGCTTTCAACTTAACTTGTTCTTTGTCAACTCCATTTGGTTTCATGCCTACGCAAACCATGTGAAACTCCCTTGAGATGAGTATGAGGGATCTTCTCAGGCAAGTCCATTAAATATTGGTAGTAAGTGTATAAAATCAGACTTGAGCCTCGGTTGGCATTGTTGTTGATGTTTATGAACAATTATTGATTCTACACATTGAGAGAAGCGAGCTCCTTGAGTGTCCATTTGTCATGCAACAACCATGGTGTTGACGCAAGCTTCTTTTAGTGAACCTACATAAAGTGTTTTTTATTTTGAGATCTACCTACACTTAACTCCGGTTAGTAGAACGAAGTTGCATGCATAAATCATTAAGAAAATTCAAAAGAAATCGACCACATGAGAGATTAAAAAGTAGTCCAAATTACCATTAACAACAATAGAAAAAAGTGGTTTCCACACCTGCATTATAAGATGCACAAAATGATTTGGAAAGCTATAAGATAGTAGAAACTCTCTGCAGAAAAAGGCCCTTGGATAGAGTCAAAGGCGTTTTCAAATCAACTTTCATCAAACAACGAGGCAACACACACTTTTGCTCGTATAGTCGAAGGAGCTCTTGAATAATATGAATGTTATCACCATCACTCTACCTCCCAGGAAAGCATTTTAGAGAGGGCTAATAATATTCATAAGGGCAACAACAAGTCTTGCAGAGAATCTTAGAAATCACTTTGTACGCCACATTGCAACAAGAAATAGGTCCAAGTCGTGATCAGTGACATTGGCGATTTGGGAATGGAGTAATGATGAAGTGATTAATCTGCAAGAAGTTTTCCATAGACAAATAAGTCACAATTTGCATGACAAAATCACTACCAACAATATCCCAAGATTTTTTGAAGAAGAGGGAGGTGTATCCATCCACTAGAAGCCTTATTATCATCAATCTTTGAATAAAGCTTGCTTAATAACATCATAAGTGACCTGAGCTAGGAGAGATGCATGAGAGGCAAGATCAATACAAGGGCGGATCGAGAAACTACAACATCCAAAGGAATGTGCCTTAGAAGAGCCAAGCAAGTCCCCGAAATAGCAAACAAAAGCATCCCCTACTCCATCAATAGAGGTGGTAAGGAACCAGATTACTAAGATTTGAATAGCGGGATGAAATTCTTTCTGATGTTCTTGACTCATGAGGGAATGGAAGAAAAGGAGCTCTTGTCATAATCTTTGAAGAAGTTACATTTAAGCTTCAAGCAAAAAATAATCTTTCAGCAGATTTGAGATAGAAAAGCTTACATCGAAGTTGCATCCGAGGCAAGATGTTAAGATTATCCTTATCATAGTGAAAGGTCGTTTGATGAGTTTCAAGTTCCATCTCTTGCTCTTGAAACCCTTTCCGATATATGACTAAATGAGGCTTATTAAGTTCCTTCAAGTAGCCCTTCAAGTGCTGGAGCTTCTTGCAGAGAATAAACATGGGAGAACCTTAGATAAAGAGAGTCCATTTATCTGCCACCAGCTCTAGAAAATTGTCATCTTGAGCCCACATATTAAAGAATTTAAAATATCTCTTACCTCTTGCATGTCTTTAGTCTAGCGAATGATGGTAGGAGAGTGATTTGAAAAGGCTCCAGAGTTGCTAAAATGAACATGCACCTGGGATAACGACCATATAGGATTGGCTAGGACTTTGAAAATTTTACTCCATACCGAGACAAAGTGAATGGTGGCAACATTTATAGTTTCTTTCAAGGAAAGAATTAGGTCGTCAAGGTGATCCTTTGTCTCCTTATCTCTTTATATCCTGCATGGAATACCTTTCCAGGATGCTTAAGATGGCTTCTATGAACTCTTATTTCAATTTCATCCTAAGTGTGGTCCTCTAGGTATTAGTCATCTTGCTTTTCAGATGACATCATCTTACTTTCTCGGGGATATAGGTAATATGTTACTTGTTTATATCAAGACTTATATCATTTGGGCACATCTTTGGCTTGGCAATTTGCGAGAAAAGTCTTATGTTTATTTTGGCAGAGTTGGAGAGCAGATGAAGCAGGTTATTCTTCAGGACACAGGTTTTGTTGAAGGTCTCTTCCCTTTCCGTTATCTTGTGTTCCCCTTAGTCCCCATAGGTTGTTGGCTAGCCAATACTCTCCCTTATTGCGTGAATCGGGCAGGAAAGCATCTAGACTATGGCGGGCAAGTTGAATTGATTAAATCAGTATCTTTAGCATGGTGCACTTTTGGCTAAGCATTTTTTCGTTGCCTGACATAGTCATTAAGCAGATTATTTGCATTTGTAGAAATTTTCTGTGGACTAGAAATGTCTTGAAGAGTAATTCTGCACTTGGTTGCTTGGAAAAGTGGTCCACTGCCCAAGAAAGAAGGGGGTCTCGGTTTGTTTGATATCAAAGCTCGTAACAAAAGTTTCCTTGCTAAGCGGTATGAAACATCCACCTCAAATCCGATTTTTGTTTGGATTCAATGGATTCATCACTATTATCTTCTTAATGTATCTATTTGGGATGCAATTTCTCAGCGAACTTCTTCGCCATTATGGAAGGTTATTATCTCCCTCAAGGATCAGATAGTTGCAGCCTGTGGTAGCCAGCATCAGGCAATTGCTTTAATGTTTACTTGGCATGGTGAACTTTTTTTCACCGCTTCAATCCTATGAGTTCCCTTGTTTCAAATGTGATTCGGTTCCTTGGGCTAAGGTGGTCTGGGAATCTTGGTCTATGCCCATATATAACTTCATTTTGTGGTTGGCAGTTGTGGGCAAGCTACGAACTTGTGACAAGCTTCGCTTCCTGCAACTCAAACCTTTTTGTGTTTTCTGTCGGGTTGATGAAGAGTCCCACAATCATCTATTTTTCACCTGTCCATAGACTTTCTTCTTTGGAGGATGATAAAATCTTGGCTTCATCTGCATAAAAGAATGTCGACCATTAATAGTGCAATTCGTGGTCTTCCTTTTGGCAAAAGCTTTTAAAACTGCTGGCAGAAGCTTTTAACACTGCTAGTAGAATGCGAAGAGTCTCCATTGGTATTCTTATCTACTTCATTTGGGAAGAGAGAAACAAGAGAGTCTTTGATAACTCTTGCAATCCAGTCTCTTTTGTTTTTCATAGGTTCCAGGTTTTGTTCTACATGATTTAGCACTTTCATAAATAGTTTCTTATCATTCATGATGGTTGCTGGCGTCTATTTGGTGGGTTTTTTCCCCGGTGCTCCTTCCACTTTTGTTTAGCTTTGATTTATTTGGTGTGCTGGATGCTTATCCTGTTATGGTTTTATATGAGATATTTTTCTTTATTTGCTTTGAGAACTGCCATCGTCTCTTTGCTGCTGGGGATGGCCTTCTTAGATTGGGGGAAGCTTGATTGTCCGTTGTTGTCCATTCTTTGGTAGTCAGGTTGTGTTACTTTTCATCCGCTTTAAAGTCCCTTCATTGATGGGTGTCTCATTGGAGAGTTTTTGTTCCAGTTTGTTGTATTTGCTTTTTTGCTTAGTCGGTTGAGGCTATTGGTATTGTTTTTCAGTTTGTTGAGGTTGTTGATACTTGTCTTGCTTTGGTGCTGTGGCTAAGAGCATTTTTTTTGTTCTTGTTGTCGCTTTAGTCATTCTTATTTGTTTATATTTTTTTGTGCGGTGTTAGGTTCGGTACCTTGTCTTTGATTAGGTTCCTCATTTAACCATTGTCAGCTAATTCTTTTAGCTTGATAGTGCTTTCTCTTTTTGGTTTTAGTGTTTTTTTCAGGGAGTATGTTCTCTCTTTTGTAAATCTTGTATATGAACTTGCTGGTTCTCCAGCCTTGTATATTTTTTGATCCGATATATTTACCTTCGTTTGATAAAAAAAAAAAAAAAATAGTGCAAATTGAATGAAAATCCTATGTTAGAACACAAAAATTGTCTAAAAAACCTAGAAAAGGGTGGAATTTGGCCTCGATAGGTGGGGCTAGTGGCCAAAGGGAACTAGTCCTGTTCAAAATGATGTTTCCCTTTAAGAAACAAAAGGCTGGGACCTAATTCCACAAAAAATCAGTTTTGAATAGTATCGGTATCGCATCTTGCTCAATATCGCGCAAGCAAAAAAAATTTGTTTCTCTCTCTTTCTCTTTTTTTACAAAAAAATAAATACTTGATCATAAAAAATAAACAATCATAACACAAGAATTAACTAAAATTACCTCCCACAGACGACGCCTAAAATTTGTTGCGATGTCACGGTCGCACAAATTAATTACTCTTGCTTAAATAAACAAGATAGTATAGAGAAAACAAAGGGTCGATCCCACGAGGAAGGTTTAATTTAGATTTTTATGTTATAGGATCGAATCGGGCGGTGGGTTGAGAAGTTATCTATGTTGTTTACTATAAAAAGAAACAATCAATGCTAAATCAATGAAAATCAAAATTTATCAAGAAAAACAAACCTTGGTCGCTAATTTACATCCACCTATAGAAATCAGAACTGAGCATAGAAACGAAACGTCAATTTATACTCTAAATATTTTTCTTTTCTTATGTTGAGTAATTAATGGATCCGTTGTATAACTAATCTTAATCATCAAACAACCCACAGTGTTCACACTAGTAATTTAGTTCAACGGCAGCCTTAAGAACTAGATGAGTTGATTAATCTAAACAACATAATTATTCCCAGTCCATGTTTGATTTAATCGATCGAATGTTCTCTCTAAGATTACTAATCCGGATCCACCATAATTATTAATCTCGATTGCTTCACAAGTTTATATACCATAAATTCGGTTTTGATAACAAACTTAGCAATAGATTGTTCATAATAATAACTTAGAGTCTGCTCTACCAATTAAAATAAATAATCATAGGAAATAAGCATAGGAGAACAAACATATTCATTCATCATATAAACTGAAAAGAAAAGGTAAAATAAATCTCACAATTCTTGAAATCCGAGGTTTCTATGTCATTGCAACCAAAAAAAGAGTTTAGCATTGCATGTCTATTGAACAACTAATAAAAAAAGAAAGAAGGATACATGCTTTTGGGTTCTATTAGTGAAAGGTGCGTTTTTTTTTTCTCTTGGTTGGCCGTCCTCTTGTTTCCTTTTTCTCTTTCTCTTTATATCCTTGGAAACCCTAATCCCTTTTTCTACAAAATAGTCCTTTTCTAAACAGGACAATTTACATTTAAATATTTCAATAACTAATTTCCTAAAAAAGGAGAAATAACCTTGTATAAAATCTTCAAGCTTTGACTTTTGACTTAGAGGAGCTAAATTTCCAAAATAAAGACTTGGATGTCGATTTGGATGCTTTGAGAAGTACTTTGGACTTGTTTCTTTACAAAACCTGCACGTGGCAAATTCATGTGTCTTCTTAGAAAAATTATATCTCTCTCATATGAGATATTTTTCTTCCGACATTTGGTAGGTGATAGATCGTTGAGTCATGAATCCAATAAAATTGAGTTTGCATCAAATGAACTTCGTAGCTCAATATATTCAAGTTGGAATGGTCGAAAGTCAACATCGTGATTAGTACTTAAAAGTGCATTTTTATCAAGGTTTTATATCATCATTTTGCACTTGAAGTATCAAGAACTCCTTAACTAGAGCATGTTTTATAATAACGGATCGATAATATAAGATAGCTTTAATTTATGGTAAATGTTCATTTTAAATGCAGGCATATCTCACAATTCAAAGTATTGATTGATGTGATTAACTATTGAAAGTGAAAAGGACAAAGAAACGGCTAAGCTTAGAAAGGAGATGCCGATTCAATTCAAATTGGAACATTGTTCAGTTATTGGGTCATATATGGAGTTGTAGATCTTGGATTTTAGCTTACTTATATGGATGGAAAGCTAAGAAATAGGGCTATAATGTTCATGAATAGTGTAAGACCCAAATCTACCATTTTCAAATTTAAAGTTTGGCCACAAAAGAGAAGTCAGAATCTATCCTGTAATCCATCCCAAACATTGCTTAGAATTTTACCCATATCTGGATTTCTAGAAGGCCAAATAATGTGAAATTTTGTTGGTGGAAGGAAAAGACAATTTCCAACAACTTTCATGAAGAATATTTTCTCAAATTCCGATGGTAACAATGACATTTCATCCGGAGAAGAGCTTGAGGTCTATCCACCACGTCCACCAACAGCACTACTCGAGATGTTAGCCATATCTCGAGCTCTAGTGATCCAAATGCTCTAAAAGTTTATGGGTGGAAAGATAAGATGATTGCCAACAACTTTCATGAAGAACACGTTGCCAAATTCGAATGGATCAATGTCATTTCATCCGACCAAAGTGCTTGAGTCTTGCGTCCACCAAGTCCACTAAATCAATAGTTGGCCACTACATCAATAATCAATTACCAAATGAGTAGTTCTGAATTTTAACCTATAAAAGGAGGCATTTGCCATTCATTTTAGCAATCATGGTTCTAAGATCAAGATCATGTTCTTACTCTCTCTTTATTGTTGTAATGCTTAAGTTTTATTTTCATTAATCTCTTGCGTATGCTTTTCATTTCCTTTACTATACTTAATTAACTATGTTCTTATCTTGTTTATTTATGTTCTTCTTCTTTATTATGTCTAGCTAAGTTAATTATGTCAAGGTGACAAGGTTTCACTAATGGTGTTAGAATAAGTATAATATGAACTCAACATGGACTTCAATGCTTAAATCCTAAACAATTTGCTATTAACATGTCTTATCTTTTTTATCTTATCAATCCTTAATACCTTGCTTGTTAAATGGTTAATCTAGATTTGTGTTGTATAACACTTGGTACATCAAATACTTGATCCTTCATAGTTTTCGGCCGACATCGTTATTATGAGAGGAACTTGATTTGTTGTCAACATAAATTAGCATCATGAATACTTGATAAAATTTGTAAGTATGGTATTATGTAAATAAGATGATTAATATGATCATGTTGATAATTTATAAAGAGTTTATATTTTACTTATCTCTAATACTATTAGTGAACCCTCTAACCTTGACATTTGTTTTTATCATTGTTTAATCTTCTTTAATAATCCTATATCTCAAAATCCTCTTTAAATCATCATCATCATTGTTGTTGTTGTTGTTGTTCTTATTCTTATTATTATTACTATTATATTTATTGTTATTATTATTATTATTATTATTATTATAATTTATATAGTTCACCTCCCTGTGGTTCGACCCCGGTCTTGCTGGGTTATTTATTATCGTGACACTCCTGCACTTGGGATAAGACATCAACTCTTTGATCGTTTCAACTGGCAGAATGCAAGATTTTTCTTTGAAGGCTGTAATTTCATGCTCTTTCTTTTTTTATTTTTCTTGCCTTATATGTATAGAAAGGTATGGATGTTAACTTTCCAATTCCACTAGAATCACTTCATTTTGACCTTTAGAGCTCAAGCTCTGCACAAAACATCAACTGGAGGTCAAATCTGCCAATTATCTCCAATTTACTTCTTTTTGAATCTTTCATCCAAAAGTGCCTTTAAAATATAAAACAGAGAATATCAAGGAATTTTATGTATAAAACATAGGCAAAACACTAGGTAAATGTGGGTAAAACTATTGAATAATATGGTTGCATGCATCAACCCCTACTTTTTGGTCGGAAACTATTTGATAGAGGAGTTAAGGTAAGAGAGATTTTCAAGAGGAATTTGAGGAGAAGGGGAAGTTTGTTCTTTGAGGGAGTTTAGGGGAGTTAGATGGGCTAATGTTGGAGGGTCTTTAGGGAGCCAGGCTCAACATGGACCAATACAACAGGAGGGTCCATGGAATAAAGGGGACCTATATACCCATTATGTACAGTGGTAATCGAAACACCTTAGGAACTTTTGGTGACACTTGAGAAGATGTTATATTTGCAGAGTGAGGGGCATTGATGGAGAGACGCCAATATTTAGGGATGAGTTGTTTTCATTGTGGAGACACTAGTCACGAAATAGAGAATGTCCTCATAGAGCTACCGAGGGGGCATAGGGACATGGAACCGCTATGTAGAGTCAACAATGGTCGATTACAATTGATCGACTGCCACGACCTACTCGATCAAGAGTGAATG
>JACEGQ020000262.1:0-25000 GCA_015852605.2 Populus deltoides | reverse complement strand
CAATTGTAGGCAAATAAACATCCTTGAACCAATTTCAAATTGATTTCTAATTTTTAACTCCGATGCAGCTTCAATTATTCCAATTTGACTCGTCAAGGCCCTTTGTAGTTGTTTCGCTCTCGCTCTTGTCATTGGACCATCTGAATCCTCTTGCATATTAGTTTTAGCTTTACAAGATAGATTATAATTCCCATGATGCACATCATCTGCCCCGAGTTGAAAATGATTTGTCCTCAAATCAGAATCGTCATCGTCATCTAAGTATGGAGTCAAGTCTTTCACATTAAAAGTAGCTGATACGTTGTAATCACCAGGAAGATCTACCTTATACGCATTGTCATTCACCTTCTCTATAATCCGAAATGGACCATCAGCTCTTGGCATCAACTTGGACTTACATTTGCTTGGGAATCTGCCCTTGCTAATATGAATCCAAACAAGATCTTGAGGTTCAAACCTAACCATTTTCCGCCCCTTGTTAGCTTGTTTAGCATACTTTGTCGTTTTCTCCTCGATATGTAATCGAACCTGATCATGTAGTTTCTTCATCAATTCTGCCTTTCTAATTCCATCCATAGATGTCCTCTCATCAATTGGAATATGAACAAGATCAATAGGAACACAAGGATTAAAGCCATACACAACCTCAAATGGTGAAAATTTTATAGCCCCATGCACACTACGATTATATGCAAACTCCACAATAGGCAAACAAGTATCCCAACTCTTTAAATTCTTATGTATAACAGCTCGTAAGAAGGAAGATAAAGTTCGGTTTACTACCTCAGTTTGTCCATCAGTTTGTGGATGACATGCTGTACTGAAAAGTAACTTCGTTCCAAGCTTCCTCCAAAGAGTCTTCCAAAAGTGGCTTAAGAACTTTGTATCACGATCAAAGACAATGCTTTTAGGAACTCCATGCAAAAGAACAATCTCTTGAAAGAACAAATCAGCAACATGTACTGCATCGTCAGTTTTGTTGCAAGGAATGAAATGAGACATTTTGGAGAATTGATCAACCACGACCATTATTGAATCCTTTCCACGCTGTGTTCTTGGTAACCCAAGTACAAAGTCCATGCTAACATCCATCCATGGTTGCTCTGGAATAGGCAGTGGCATATACAGTCCATATGCATTCTCTTTACCCTTAGCTTTCTTGCAAATAGCACATCTCTCAATCACCTTGTGCACATCCCGTAACATGCTAGGCCAAAAGAAATGTTCTTTCAGCAGCTCATAAGTCTTCTTCTCCCCAAAATGACCACTAAGACCACCACCATGAGCCTCTCGCACAAGCAACTCCCGTAACGATCCTGAAGGAATACACATTCTGCCCATTTTGAACAAGTAACCTTCATGCATAAAGAACCCATCACAAGCTCCCTTTGCACATTCGACAACCACATTAGCAAAGTAGGAATCATTAGCATACTGTTCCTTCACTTGTTCAAAACCCATCAGCTTTGCATTCAATATAGAGATCAGTGCAAACCTCCTAGAAAGAGCATCAGCAACCACATTAACTTGCCCTTTCTTGTACTTTATGACATAAGGAAATGACTCCATAAACTCCACCCATTTAGCATGTCTGCGATTTAGCTTGCTCTGACCCTTAAGATACTTCAAGGATTCATGATCAGTATGTATAACAAATTCTTTAGGCAACAAGTAGTGCTGCCATACCTCTAGAGCCCGAATCAAAGCATAGAACTCTTTTTCGTAAATAGAGTAGTTCAAACGTGCTCCATTTAACTTTTCACTGAAGAATGCAATCGGCCTCTTTTCTTGCAGCAAGACAGCCCCAATTCCAACTCCGGAAGCATCACACTCTATTTCGAATGTTTTAGCAAAGTCTGGAAGTGCTAAAACTGGAGCAGTACACAACTTTTCCTTAATTAGCTCAAAAGCTTTCTGCGCATCTTCACTCCATCTAAACTCGTTCCCTTTTTTCAAGCATTCTGTCATAGGAGCAACAATAGAGCTGAAGTCTTTCACAAATCGCCTGTAGAAAGAAGCTAAACCATGGAAACTCCTCACATCAGCGATACTAGCAGGTTTTGGCCAGTCCCGAATTGCCTCAATTTTCTCCTCATCAACCTTAACTCCCCTGCTAGAGATAAAATACCCAAGAAACATGACACTTTCTTTACAGAAGTAACACTTTGTGAGTTTCCCATACAACTTAGAATCTCGCAAAGTTTCAAACACAATTCTAAGATGCTTCATATGATCATCAAAGGTCTTGCTATACACCAGGATATCATCAAAATATACTACAACAAACAGCCCAATATACTTCCTCAAAACATGATTCATAAGCCTCATAAATGTACTAGGCGCATTAGATAACCCAAACGGCATTACCATCCATTCATATAACCTATGTTTAGTTTTAAATGCTGTTTTCCATTCATCTCCTTCTTTCATTCTAATTTGGTGATAACCACTCATCAAATCGACTTTAGAAAACAATGCAGCACCATGCAACTCATCAAGCAAATCATCAAGTCTGGGTATAGGAAATCGATACTTAACTGTTATTTTGTTGATAGCGCGACTGTCCATACACATCCTCATGGTACCATCTTTCTTGGGTACAAGCAAAGAAGGTACGGAACATGGACTAAGTTATTCTCGCACATAGCCCTTCTCTAAGAGCTCACCAACCTGCCTTTGAATCTCCTTTGCTTCCTCTGGATTACATCTGTATGATGGTCTGTTAGGAAGTGAAGCTCCCGGCACCAAATCAATTTGATGCTCAATTCCGCGAATAGGTGGTAACCCTTTAGGTAATTCATCTGGAAACACATCTTTAAATTCTTCAAGCAATTCTTTAATCTGTATTGGTAAGTCCAATCCTTCTACTTGTAGTAATTGCTTTGCCCAGATCATGAAAACAGCCCCCGCTGAAGCTAATGCTTGTTTGATGTCTCCTTTTTTGGCTAACAACAGCCCCTTACGTGATTTCACCTCCTTTTGTTGGCTTCGTATATGATCCTCTCTAACTTGTTGAGAACTTAATGGTAACAAGTTCACCTTCTTTCCATTCAGCATAAAAGAATAAGTGTTCTTTCGTCCATTATAGGTCACATCCTTATCAAACTGCCATGGACGACCGAGCAATAAATGGCTAGCTGACATCGGCGCAACGTCACACAAAACCTCGTCATGATAGGTTTTAATGGAAAAAGGTACACGGACTTGCTTTGTCACCCGAATCTCGCCATTCTCATTCAGCCATCGCAAACTATACGGCCTGCGGTGTGGAAGGGTAGTTAAACCCAATTTCTCCACCAAGGTAGTTGACGCAACATTAGTGCAACTTTCATTATCAATGATCATCCCACAAACTTTATCTCGAATCTGACATCGAGCATGGAAAATGTTCTCATGTTGCTCATCACTAACATCAATTTGTGCATTTAGAACCCGTTGCACAACCAACAAATCTCCTTTATCTCCAGCCATAGTTAAGTTAATCTTAATTCCAGCAAGTTGATTTCTAATTTTTAACTCCGATGCAGCTTCAATTATTCCAATTTGACTCGTCAAGGCCCTTTGTAGTTGTTTCGCTCTCGCTCTTGTCATTGGACCATCTGAATCCTCTTGCATATTAGTTTTAGCTTTATAAGATGGATTATAATTCCCATGATGCACATCACTCTAGGTCCATCTTTCTCCATGTGTCCTGACAAGCCCATTCAATGTTTCTTTAAGGTTCTTTGCTCTAGCTCTTGTATTGGTTAAATTATAACCTCCAATGGGTCATTGGCATGATTATGCTTGGGTTGGGCTATTCCTCATTTCCCCTCTTTCTTCAAAATAATTTGACCTCAAATCATCACCTACATCAAACACAGTAAGATCATAAACATTAAAGATAACATTAACACCATACTTACCTGGCAGATCAACTTGATAAGAATTGTCATTGATCCTCTCAAGGATTTGTAATGACCAATCTCCTCGTTGTTGTAGCTTTGATTAATTATGGGCTGCAAATATCTCCTTGCACATATGTTACTTGATCGCGTGTTCAAGAGATTCGTATCACCCCTTAGGTGGACTTATATAAGGCCCACTTGCAATTAAACCCAAATAGTGTTAATAAAACCCAATTCTAAGAAGAAAATAATAATAACAATAATAAATCCGAATTTAATATCATAAATGATATGATCCAGGCAAGGTCAAATTCAGATTTTGACTTAAAAAAGTGCACCTATCCAGTTTTACGGCAACAGTTATAATTCTCCATCTGACCGTTGGATCCAACTGAAAATTTATGTGGAGTCTCCTGACATGTTTTCCTATAGTGGTTTAAAATTTCAGGTCAATTAGAGTTCGAAAAGGCATCAAAAATGGGTCAACAGAGGCTATGAATTTTGTTATTTACTTCCTTTTGACTTGTGGACTTCCTACTTGGCTAGGATTCTTTTCCTAAAAGGATGTGGAACTTATTTTGGAAATCTTCTAATTCTCCAAAGGTCTTTAATTGGCTGCAACATAGTTTCCATGTGTGGCAAGGATTCATAAATGTTCAGAATCCTTTCCTTATAAGGATTCCTTATTCATCCTAGCTACAAAAAGGAAAGAAGACTTCAGAATAAATTTTACCTTCAGATCAGATTTCCTAGTCTATTTAGGATTTTTTAATGGTGACAAATCTGATTCTAGCATATTTAGGATGGTAATTTTGGGATTTTTATTATTTTTATTATTTTCTTCTTAGTCTTGGGGTTATTATTACTTATTTGGGGCAATTGTAAGTGGGCTTAATATAAGTCCACCTAAGGGGGGTCCATTAGGGTTTTATTTAAGTCTAGAGTTAGTAAAATACAGGCATAACCAGACATGTTAGTTAGACAATTCAGATTAATAAAACTTCTTGTTTGCCGCACTTTGTGTGTGTGTGTGTTGGTGAGATAATCTCCCTTCCATGGTTCTCTAATGAACTGAAAAATAAATTATCGAAGAACAACTGTCTTCGTGGCGTCATCCTTATACTTCTAGTTCGCGAATCAATATTCGTTGGGTGGGGGTTTCCGTTTCCAATAGTGCTGGTGCCTAGGTACAAGTTATCTTATGACCACGTGATCACAAGGTTCGCATCATTTGGTATCAGAGCTTGGCTCCATTAATCAGCTTATATCCTTCTGAAATTTTCGTTTCTTGTTGATTCCGCAAAAATTCCTTAGTATCCAATTTCTTCTTCTCCTTGAATTTGCGGCATATAAAAAAAATTGTTATTTCATTCTGTTATTGTCCAAAATATATCAGTAGCATCAAAAACAAAACAAAAAAGAGAAAAGAGAAAAGAAAAAAAAATTATTCAAAAAGACGTTTATTGGATTCTGCCGCAGAAAACTAAATAAGAGAAAATTGGATCAAATCAACACAGAATTAACTCAAATTTGATACTCTAATTAATGGTGTCCTAATTGCACAATGTATAAAATTCGGGGTCAATTGGATATCGTTTTCTTGGGGTTTCAAATTCGGGTCTAATCAGGTCTAATTCATAACGTTTTTGCGTAAGTATATCAAACCTTGTCGTAAATTACTAAAACTTTATATTCTGTCTATTTGGGTTGATATTGCACTATGTCTGAAATTTTAACTCAATTGGACATCATTTACTTTAGGTTCCAGATTCGGGCTTAACTCATCGTAAACGAGTCTGTTTTGCGTCAACTTTTGAAATTTGCTTGCTTCCTGTTGTTTTCATTTCTTGCAGTTGATTTCATCATATCCAACATATTTGGGTGTTGTTTCATGATTTTTCATATTTTTTGTTTCTGTTTTTATTCGAGTCTTTAGTTTTGTTCATATTTCGGATAGACTTGCTTGCTACTCGCGAGACTATCATTGCAGTTTTGTTTTGCTTGTTTTCTAGTTTTTATTGCTTCTTGAGTCATATATATATTTGGATTGCGCTGCCAAGTTGGTTCTATTTGGTGTTGGTTTCAGTTTCGCAAGAACCACAAGAAGGTGAGATGAGAGGTGTGAGCGTGTGAGGATATTAAGAGTGTTTGAGCGAAACACAAGCGACATGAGGATAATTGTTTTTACCACTAACCAATTTTCGCAGGTACTATCATGTCAGATCAAAACAACACAACACGCCCTCATGATGTAGAACTTAAATTCCAATTGCAAACCATGACGAAGATGATGGAAAGAATGAATTTCATGATGGGGAACGTGTGTGACAGACTTGAGAAGGTGGGAAAACATGGAAACATGGCTGGGACATGTACCTAAGACAGTGGGGCTGAACCCAAATCTAACAATGGCAGTGGGGCTGAAAGGCTAATGTGGGCTGATTATGAAGATTTTAGGGAGGACGTTGATGATATTGGTGATGGTGGTCTTAAGGATAACACCATAGGCTATCGGGAAGGTTTTTGGCAGCTTAGAAACCAAAGGGAATTCATATATTTTGATGAGGTGTTATGGCAAAAGAAAAGGAGGATTCAAAAGGAGAGGTGGTATCAAAGCGAGAGAAATAAAGAGATTAATGTTCTAAAAAAGAATCCAATGGTCTATCCCATATTCTAGGGGAGATGAAGCAAGAACTTGATGTGTTAATGGCAGCACTCAATGCCCAACAAGCTTCAAAAAGAGAGGAGAAAAAAAGGCTCCAATGATGATATACAAAATAGAACGATTGCAACTTTCATCCAAAGTTGTTAGCGACGATTGTTGGCAGGAAAAGAACTCCAAAGGCTTCAAAAAGAGGCTAAGGAATTGTCCATTGAACTTGTTAGTGATTCGAGGATGAATCATCTTGAAGAGAGAGGGAATGATACGGACCAGGAATGGTCAAATTCGGATTTTGATGTAAAAAGCGCATCTATCCAGTTTTACGACAACAGTTATAATTCTCAATTCGACTATTGGATCAAGCTGAAAGTTTACATGGAGTCTTGTGACATGGTTTCCTACATTGGGTTAAAATTTCAGGTCAATCAAAGTTCGGAAAGGCATTGAAACACGGGTCAACAGAGCTTGTACGAATTTTGTTATTTACTTCCTTTTGACTTGTAGACTTCCTATTTGGCTAGGATTCTTTTCCTAAAAAGACATGGCAGCTTATTTTGGGAATCTCCTATTTCTACAAAGATCTTAAATGGGCTGCAACATAGTTTCCAAGTGTGGCAAGGATTCATAAATGTTTTTGAGTTGTGGTCTAATGGTTTGATTTGTTTGGAGTGTTGGCCGAATATTTGTTTGTGTCTGGATGGGTGGCTGAATGGGTTGTAGTTGTTTGGGTTCTAATCGAATTTGATGGTCTTCTCTCCCCTTGTTCCTCACCTTGATTTTCTCTCCCCATCCCCTCATGCTCACTTTTTAGCTTTATTTGATCATTATACACCTGTTTGGGTGTAAAAGGTACAATGGTGTAAGAGGTACAAGAGTGATGGTTTTACCATCTTTTACAATGGTATACATATTTTTAACCCCATCATGAATTGCTTTCCTGTCATATTGTCATGGTCTCCCCAACAAGATGTGACTTGCTTCCATTGGAACCACGTCGCACAGAACTTCATCAACATATTTCCCAGCAGAAAATGGAACCACAACCTGTTTAGTCACTTTCACTTCACCACTATCATTCAGCCATTGCAATCTATATGGTTTAGGATGTTTAACAGTACACAGATTCAGTTTACTAACAAGGGTGGTACTACAAACATTAACACAGCTTCCACTATCTATAATTAAACCACACACCTTGCTTTGTACATAACAACGCGTATGGAAGATGTTCTCCCTTTGTTGATTAGCTTCATCTTCCTTGACATGAACTTGAAGTGTTCATCTTATAACCAACGACTCCTCAACCGGTAATGCTAACTCATCCCCATCACTATCCTCCAATGGTGGCATGCCTTCACAATCAGATTTGTCACTTTCAGATTCCATATCACCATTATCTCTAATTATCATTATTCTCTTGTTTAGACACTCTGAAGCATAATATCCATGTCCCTAACACCTGAAACCTTTAACATCACGGGTACGTTTAGGTTGAGTTACATATTTACCTTTGGCATCGTTAGGGACATCAACTTTAGCCTTTAGTGGTTCAGTTCTAGAAGGAACAATGGATCTCGGTCGGATAGTACCCTCTCTCTTTAGATTCGGCTTCCAAGATGATGAAGAGCCCGAATTAAACGCTGGCCGAGCATGTCCCTTTCGAAGTTGTCTCTCCACCTTCGTAGCCATGTGAACCATGTCCTCTAGCTCCACATAGTGTTGTAGCTCAACCACATTGGCAATGTCTCGATTCAACCCATTAAGAAATCTAGCCATGGTGGCTTCTTTATCCTTAACAACAGTGGCCCAAATCATTGCTATCTCCATCTCTTTGTGATATTCATCTACTGTCTTATAACCTTGATTCAGACCTTGAAGCTTCAGATATAAGTCTCTGTAATAGTGGTTTGGCACAAATCGTCTCCTCATTAAGACTTTCATCTCCCCCCAAGTCTGAACGGGTCGCTCCCCATTCCTCTTTCTACTGATTACAATTTGATCCCACCAAATCAATGCATACTCTGTAAACTCAATTATCACCATTTTCACCTTCTTTTGTTCAGAATAGCTATGGCAATAAAAAATCCAATCTACCTTTTTCTCCCACTCCAAATAAGCCTCGAGATCGTTTTTAGGGAAAGTTAAGAATTTTCAGTTTAATGGTGTCCAAGTCCCCATCCATATCTTCATAAGTACCCATGCCATGGATATGACATTCCGTACGGCTATACGGACCGTATAGCAGATGCAAAATCATAGTCATCTTCACTTGCATCTGCGTTTTCGTCAACAAATTCTTTAAAATCAGATATGACATTCCGTACGGCTATATGAATCGTATTTCCTCAGTGATTAGCCCCACTATTCTGTTGCTTTATTGAATTCACCTCATCTTTCAAATCCTTGTACGTTCTAGACAACAACTTAAGTTGCTGACCTATGGCTCGTAATTGGAAAGCTATGTCAACATTTTGTGTCACTATTCGTTGTTTTCAAATATTCTTTGAATTTGCAAAATATATCCTCACACCTCTCGCGTATCCCACAAAACAAAATCAAAGCTTTTCACTCTAATAAGCTCACCCCCAATAGACTAAATATGAAGTTTCAATTGATTCTGAGGTGGTTTGCCTGAGTTTAAATAGTTCTTGAAAAATTAACGCTAATGGACCCCTTATGTAGACTTGTATGAGGTCCACTCAAAACTGACCCAAAACTAAAAAGCCCATAACTTAATCCAAACAAGTCTTCAATCCTAACTGAAAACAAAGTATTAATTAAGCCCAAACAAGTCTTGGGCTGTAGCTAACAAAATAAAATAAAGCCCCTAATATTAAATTCATGTTCTGCCAAGAGAAGAAGAGAAGGAAGTAAAATATTACATAATTGATTCAAGGCTTATTTATAGCCTTTCATGCAACACCTTAATCTTAGAGACAAAAGAAAAAGGCAACCACCCATGTTGTTTCCAAGTTGTAGTAGGATTCTTTTGTCTCCTTTGTTGTCCTCACCTCATGGCTCAAATAAGGCTGTATTGGAACCCTCTTGCACATGGATAAGATGTACTAGGGTCTCCTCTTGATACTCTAATGGACCTTTCAATTCTGACTTGGTTGAAACATTCAAAACCAATGCATTCAATGCCTCTTTTAATGCCTTTGTCTTAGACCGAGTCATTGGACCATTTGGAACATGTAATGGGTCCTTGCTGGTGTTTCTGGGCTGGTGCACATCAGTTTAGTTTTAATTTTAAGAGGTTAGTACTATTGGATTTTAAATTATCATGAGGATTTGTGCTTAAAACTATTCTATACCTAATTATGATGTATGGAAATCTTAAGTTTTTTTATGATTAAATTTAATGATTGATGATCTAAATTCTATATGATGCGTAATATATATTTTTGGTTTTAAATCTATTACTAGTTATTAGTTTATGAAAAATTTATGACTAATTAACTTTAGTACCAGAAGTATTAAAAGTCAATTAACTTATGATTGATGACCTAAATTATTTTACTCATGTTTGATTATATGTTACTTCAAAAACATAAGTTTTGATTAAATTAACTCTACATATGTGTTTAATTATCATAAGTCAATTGTACTTATCTTGATCTCTTTATTGTCACGTAGTTAAATCTTGCATGCTTAATAGAGGTTATAATGTCATTAGGGTTAATTAATGGGTGATTGTCAGGTTAACTAAAAAGTAAGGTCAGGTAGAAAAACTCATTTTTCATGATTTATTTATTTATGATCACAAATCAAATTAGAAAATATATCTAAATTCAATGATTGATGTTTAATTATCCTTGAGGAATACCTCTTATAAAAAATATTTTTATTTTTTTTACATTCTTCCAATTTGCCTTTTATTTTTTAGAATTGATTTCTTTTGTTTTCCTACCTTTCTAAGTTGTTTTTAGGTAGTTAAGATGATAAAAAAAAATCTCTCTTTTAATTACTTATCATTTAAATTTTATATTAGATAATTTTGTTAGAGTAGTATATTTAGTGCAAGTTTAGTTGGTTTGCTTTAATTTAAACTTAAATAGCTTGTCTTGATTGAGTAATTAAGTTTTAATACTTATACTTTTGTAGGATGATGCCTTTCTATATTACAAATCATTAATTTTAAGGGTTTCAATTTGCATAATTTTGACACTCGTCAACTCGGTTCTAAACAAAAACCAAGGACAAAACTATTATGACTCGAATAAACCAAAATCAAACCCAATTCTCCCAAACCCATTGTGAGGTATTGATTTCCTTCTTTATTCCACCTTGCAAAATAAATCATCGGTGATCTCATGCTCCTGAGATTGTCACACAATGATGTGGACCTTAACACTTCATATATCATTAATAAATATCATATAAATACATGTGAAAATAAATGAGAAGGGAAATCTAAACCCTTACATAAATGTAGGACTGAAAATAGTAAAATCACGATGAGTAACGAATACCTGAGATAAAAAAGAATGGATAAATGATGATGATGATAATAATAATAAATATGATGTGTAATAGTGGGCATGCCTCCATAAACTAAATATAGAAGCATTGTCAAGGTTAAAAATATAGGGGTTTTGAAATTTTTGTTTAAAATTCATAACGTCGATGAAATCCGTAATATTTTTCCATGGATAGAAGAATTTAAAATAAATGTGTTATAAAAATGAGATATAATTTTGAGGAATTATATCGAACATGAAGAATGAAATTTAGGAAAGAATTAAACGTAAAAGTATTTTAGTAAACCCGAATAAAAATCGGTAACGTTATGGCGATTCGGTAACAAGTCTATGAATGAAAATTAGTAAAAAGGAAAGATAAATATACTTGGGATGGGAAAATGGTCACGATGATTTATGAAAATAACCGGTATAATTTTTGCAAGGATTGGATAAGAAAATTTGAATTTCTAACGAAAAATACAAATTGTCCCGTTTTACACTATCGGGAATAACTCTCAATTTGATTTTCAGATTGAGCTGAAGTTTTATGAGTAGTCTCCTAACACATTTCTCTCTCTCAAGTTAAAAGTTTAGGTAAATCAAGGTTCAGGAAGGACTCGTGATTTAGGGTAGAAACCAAGTAGTTTACGCAAAAGAAATTAAAAATAAAATAAAATGGACATTAAATGAAGGGAAAAACTATAAATGAACGTAAAATAAGCCTATACAAGGCTGTTTCCAGCAGCCATGGTTGATCATGAGAGAAATGAAGTGAAGGTGAGAGTTTTTCATATTTCCTTTAAAATCCTTGAAAAAATCCCATCTAAACATATAGATCGAAGAATTAAAAAGGGTTGGAAGAAGATTTAGGCTAAGAAAATGAAGAAATTCCAAAGGGCTTTGCTTGGGAGGGGTGGCGGTTTGGAAGGAAAACTAGGAGGGAAGGAGAAAAGTTGTTTTTTCTTACCTTTTTCTTCCAAATTTCTTGTGTATAAAAGGTGAGAAGCTTTTATTTAAGCTTGGTTTAAGTTTATTTTGTGTGGTGATGCATTTTGATTAAAGGTATGCATTATGGAAAATTGAGTTTGAATGATTGGTTGTTAGAATAGATGATGTTGTGTTTGAATGGGTATTGTTTCTATTTGAAAAAAATTGAAAAGAGAACTCACCCCATCATTTATTCTAAAAAAAATGGAAAAGAAATAAAAAGGGACAATGGGATTAATTGATGAAATTTATTGTATGAGTTTTGTTAAATGATGATATATAGTGCATGGGAAGATTTTATAATGAGTAAATTCATAAAAATGAAAACAAAATGCTATCTTCCATGAATATAGGGTTTCGACTAGAAGAATGATTTTTGGTGGAAGCTTAAATTTATCGGATTCTTATTTAAACTTAGTTAGCAAAGATGAAATGAATAGACGATGTGAGGAGAATTGAAAAAAAATATTGCATTCTATCTTTATATTTGGTCGTTTTATATAGAGGATATTTATGATTAAGTTGTTTGAGATGGGAATTATATGAGATGATGTTAGAAGATGTGTTAAATAGGGATGGTAATTTGAAATGCTCCCTAAGTGTTGATAAAAGGTGTTTTAATGTTTGAAAAAAAAAAAAGAAAGGTTGCTTGTGTGCGTAAGATAATTTCAAATGAATTAAGTAAATTTATCAAAATAATAATGGATTTTTTTAGGGTCATGAGAACAAGGTTTTTTGAAGAAATGATTATGGTGAGTTAGTGAATTAGATTTGGGTTATATGGAATGAGAACTTATTTTAATGTCATAAAGGTTGATTTGTGGTGTAGAATGGAGAATGTATGTGGAAACCTATAAGAAAAGTTATTTGAAATTTGGGATGTCTTGTATGGAAATTTTTATGGATGAATTTCTAAATTACGGTATGAGTAATTATAGTTATTGACGGGGAATTTGTAGGAGAAGCATCTAGAGCGAGACTTCACTTATTGGGAGCTTGGATAACAGGATTAAAAATAAACGATTGGCCTTCTCCTTCCCTTTTAATTATTTATATGCTTTTATAGTTGTTAGAATTACCCCCCCCTTTTTTTTTATCAAATGTAAGAATTAGCTACAAAAAAGGAAGTCCACAAGTCAAAAGAAAGTAAATAACAAAATTCATACAGCCTATGTTGACCTGTATTGAGATGCCTTTCCAAACTCTGATTGTCCTGCAATTTTAACCCAAGGTAGCACAATATGTCAGGAGACTTCACGTGAAATTTCAGTTCGATCCAACGGTCGGATTGAGAATTATGACTGTTTCCGTAAAACTAGATAGTTGCACATTTTACGTCAAAATTCGAATTTGACATTTCCTGGATCGTATCAATTTATATGGATAAAAAATAAAACATAACTGGAGACCAGCACGTCAAATGTACATGCATATACAAACCAGTCTAAGGGAACATACTCCCTGAAACAAACCTAAACAAGCTAGCTAAACTAACCAGCAGGCGAATACCAACCATAGAGGTTAGAACCAGAAGCAACCATACACCTGCATCCAGTAACACATGGCTACTGGAAAAGAAACCAAAACATATGCAAATGCCAACGAGAGGCCAAACAGCAATAGAGCATCAGCAATGCGAGCAACATAGAAACATATCAGCAAAGCTGCACAAAATCTAAGAGGCTAGCCATAAGAAAACCAACAACAACAACAACAAGCACAAATAGAAAAAGACTGCACAAAACAAACTGCCAGCCAAGCTGCATCAGGAAAGAACACAAAAACCAAACATCTGCTCTGTATCCAAAAACACAACGGCAACAACAACAGCAACAATAGGTATAACCTGACACTAACAGAGAAGATTGCACAAAATCAAACTGCCAGCCAAGCTGCATTAGGAAAAATAGGCAACCCGAAACTGTACCAAAACAAAATGTCTACCCCAAATGAAGCAAGCAGGGGATTTGCACAAGAGAAAACCTAAGATCAGCAAATCTACAAATTTAAAATAGGCAATACAAGACAACCAATGAGAAACCAAGCGATCACTCTCCTTATCTAAGCATGAAACAAATCATCAGAAAGTGGATGATGGAGTAGAATCATATGAGCTGTGCAGTGATTGGAAATCAACAGGAGCGGGTTTGGACTTCCCTTGCGAACCCAAACAAGGGATGGCAGTTGCTTTGCTTCTAGTGAGATAATGCCTCGTGGGAGGGGCTACAATTGCAGTGGCATCAGCTCTAGAATGGTGTACTCGTGGATTAACTGGGAGAGTGGAGCAGAGTGCTCAGATGCAGCAGATTTGGACCTCTTATGACTAGGAGACTGAGGGCTCAGTTCACCAGCTGTAACAGCTTTAGTGAACATTGGATCCACTAGGGATCTACAAAAGGGCTTGCACAGTACGGTTCCTGCTTCTCAACCGCACCTGTCTCTGTAGAGTGGCTGGAACTAGTTGAACATGCTGGAGTTTCATGAGGCCTCTTCTTACTTTTGGGCTTGAGTCCTTTAGGCAAGTGAGAGTTGAATGTCCTAGAATCTTACACTGCTTGCAAAACATGGAAGTGATTCATACATAATCGGTTGGGGCAAAGAGGTGCTATTGGGCAGAATCACATTGATAGAGGACGGCAAGTCGGAGAGTAGGTAAACTTCAATAAGAACTCTAGCATACGAGACCCGGGTCATTTATGCAGTAGGATCATCACAATGGATCGGCTTCCCAATCATGCTAGCAATTTTTGATAAGCAAATTGGTTTCCAGCATCTTAGAGGCAGATTAGGGAACCTTACCTTAGTTGTTAGAATTACTTGTTATTATTAATGGAAGGCGCCTTCGAGGTAGATATTGGTATGTAATATGTAGTTAATTATATATGCGATAATAATGTGTAGTATTTTACTGTAACGGAAGAAAAACCTTGCATGTACGTAACGATATAATTGCCATGTGAGAATTATTGTCAACCACATTGGCAATATTCGATGTATGATCCAATATGCCAATTGGAACAGTGGAAATAATGTGTAATTCATATTAGATGCCCACAACAAAAATTATTGTCTATATATATATATATACATATATATATATATATACATATATATATATATATATACACGGGTGTGTGTATGACGAGAACTCTAAAATAACTGACAAGTGAGATATTCGTCAAGTGAACAATTATTGTTGTGGAAAAGGTGTTTGACACCTTGATACCTTATTCAACAAATTCAGTATGCCAAGCAATGGCAACAATGTTAAATGTGGCATGTTCTTATTTTCATATTAATAGTTTGAAACTTGTTACCCTAGTTAATGAGACTAGTGCCCTGATTAATATGCAATCAAAGAAACTAGTTACCTTGGTTAATGAGACTAGTGTCCTTATAAATGGGCAATTAGAGAAAAGAGTTAATTTAGTAATGGAACAAATGCTCGGTTTGCGCTCAAGAAGACATTGGTATGTCCTTAAATTATGCTAAATGTACTAATTTCTAGGTTTAAGGGTAAAGAAATTAACTGTTTAATAATTGATATGGTAAATATATAAAAGAGATAATAACAAATAATCATTGTTTATAAAGTTGATTGTATCTGGTATTAAATAAATTTTCAGATACTTTGTAGCATCGTGCCGAGTAGATGATGTATTTGGTATTAACACTAACATGCAATGGAGCAAGGTGTATGATGCGAACCTCGTGATCATGTGGTCACGCAACCCACAGCGAAGACACCAAATTCCTTGAAAGTCAAGTAAACCAGGTTTGATTGGAGTGTGACGCAAAGATAACTTGTACATAGGTACCAGCACTATTGGAAACGAAAACCCCCACTAAACGAATATTGATTCGCGAACGAGAAGCATGAGAACAACGTCAGGAAGTTAGTTGTTCTTCGATAAGTTGTTTTTCAGTTCTTTTGAGAACCAAGAAAGGGAGATTATCCAACCAACACATAACAAGTGTAGCAAACAAGAAATTTTATTAATCTGAATTGTCTAACTCACATGTCTGGTTATACCTTTATTTATATTGACTCTAAACTGAAACGAACCCTAATGGACTCCTTATGTGGACTTATATAATGCTCACTTACAATTAAACCTAAATAATATAAATATACCCTAAACTAAGAAGAAAATAATAATAACAATAATAATTCTGAATTTAATATCCTAAATATGATAGGATCAGATTTGATGCCCTTTAAAAGTCTCATATAAACTAAGAGAATCAAATCTGAAGTTGCCTCCTCTTTAGTTTCCTTATTTGCAAAGTATTCTTAGCTGACTTAAAAACTTATTTAATGATAGATTCCTACTATAATTGTTTCCATACATCATGAGTATTCCATATTAATATGGAGTCCATACCACACATGAAAACTATGTTGTTGCTCATTAAATATCCTTGCAAGACTTGAAAATTCTCAAAACCAGCTGTCACATGCTTGTAGGAAAAGAATCCTAGCCAAATAGGAAATCCACAAGTTAAAAGAAAGTAAATGACAAAATTCATACAACCTCTGTTGACCAGTATTGCAATGCCTTCCCGAACTTCGATTGATCTGAAAGTTTAACCCAAAGTCGGAGATGTCAGGATACTCCACGTAAACTTTCAACCCGATCCAACGATCGAATTGAGACTTATGATTGTTTCCATGAAACTAGACAATTGCATATTTTACATCAGAATCCAAATCTAATTGTTTTTTTTATTGCCCGAATTGTATCAGTGTATATGAGTTTGGTTGTGCTAATAGGATAATGATTGTGTATTCAATTAGCCTTACCAACAAAATTTAACGAAAAAGAAAAATGATTTGAGCATGTCTTGCAAGTATAAAAGTAATAGAATGTTATATGATAAATTATAAATAATATAAATGGACATAAAATAAATAGAATGAATCAATAAAGGAAATTTCTCAATATTAATATGGATTGAAGTACAATGTATTATAAATGACATAAATGCTAGGTAAGTAAAAAGGCGACATGAATTAAATATCTTATGAATTATTAAATAACAATGTGAATTAGACATACTTACGCGATGAGTTATGATATGTATTAAGGGTGGTTGAGAGAGTGAAAGATCATATGATTTATATGTGTTGAGGAAATAAATTGGGGGTTAAATTCCATGAGTTTTGAAATAATATTATTAATATAAATTGATTATATTCATAAAGTGGAAATAGTTATGAAATAACATCGATGTGAATAGAGACACTGTATGAAAGTGTTTGAAGCAGACTAGTTAATTTTAAAATTGCAAGGACTAAATCGTATAGTGATAAGTTAAACTAGATTATGAGTGAAACAATTATCACGATACAAGGATGATATTGTGATGAATACAATGATGGGAAGAAAATTTATCGAGGAATAATGAAAATTATAAGATGTTGGAAATTGATAAAAGATCAATGTTCTTAAAGAAAAATCTATGAAATTGGTTTTAATCATATAATTTTAAACGTTAGTAATTAGAAGGATGCAAACATTTAATATAATTTATTTTGTAATTTTGTGCATGTCTCATGTAAATTCCTTTAATGACATCCATTTCTTAGGGTCACTAAGCTACCAAGTACTATACAGAAAGAATATTTGTATTTTTTAAAAAAAGAAAAACTTATAAATAGTTAATATGGATGTAATTTTTAGTAAGAGTTATAACGAATTATGTATATTTAAAAAACTGTTGAAAGGTTGGTTGGACTTTCCTTATATATGATTGCCATGTTTTCGATGGGTTCAAACCTTATAAGGTTATTCAAACATTGGGTTGTTACAGGAAAATAATTTTTTTTCCCCTTGGTGTCATGTGGCTTGCACATGTTGACGCGTGTACATCACTCGCCATCATAAAAATTATAAACGCTTTGTTAAAAAATGTATTTTCCAACCAAGAAATAATAAATCAAAAAGAAAACTTGTCATGAATAGGGATGAAAACTCCTAGAAATTAGTGTAAAATCTTGGACAAGTAAAAAGAATAAATATGTCTGTGATGACAACCTACTGGGTGTTTTGCCCGTGGCTTTTGGGGGTATTCACGTTTGGTATATGCCTGTTCTGACCGAGATCTTTGGAGATGATTTCGTATTACAATTCAGTAGAGGAACTTTAGGGCACCCTTGGGGAAATGCACCTGGTGCCATTGCTAATCGAGTAGCTCTAGAAGCATGTGTACAAGCTCATCATGAGAGATGTGATCTCGCTCGTGAGGGTAATGAAATTATCCGTGAAGCTAGCAAATGGAGCCCTGAACTAGCTGCTGCTTGTGAAGTATGGAAGGAGATTAAATTTGAATTCCAAGCAATGGATACGTTGTAATCCACTAATTAATGTTCATTCTCGTAATTGAATTGTAATTAAATTAAACTCGGCCCAATCTTTTACTAAAAAGATTGAGCCAAATACAAATAGCCTATTGTATATATTTATATATATTTTTAATATATATATACTTAGCTAAATATACAAGATCTTAAATACAAAATATAGAACTCAAAGAACTCAAACCTTTCTACTATTGTCTTAGATCCGTAATTAAAGGTTGTATTGTTATATTCCTAGTAGAAAAGAAATATCTATTCTTTTCTCCATGAATTGTCCTGACACAACATGATAAAGTCCTATTTTATTTATAAATTTATAATTATTTTATTTTTTATTTTTCAATATCCACTTTATTTATAAATTTATAATTATTTTATTTTTTGATTTTTCAATATCCACTCTTTATTACTTATATATATATATATATATATATATATATATATATATATATATGCTTATCTTGAGAGGAAATGAAATATTCAAATGATTTTTCATCGAATGACTATACATCTATTTATTTTGATGTAAATAGCTGCAAGAAAGCTCTATGAAAAAAAGTTAGTTCCATTCGATGTTATCCAATGTGCAGTTAGAATAGTAGGCTAAGTAAATCAATGGATAATCTTGGTCCTCTTAAAAATACCAGTGTAAGTGAAGACCCGATTCTAAATGATTATAAAAAAAACAACTATAATTTAGTCAGTGTTAGGGACATTCGAAATTTAAACGTGGATGTCACTTTTTTAGTTTTAGGTAGGTATAATAAAAAGACAGTTATTCCATGTATTTTAATATTGAAAATCAAGTTTTTAGGATTGACAATAATCATTATTTTTTTAGTGAAGTAGAAAAAGAATCTTCTAGTTATTGGAATTCTAGTTATTTAAATAAAGGATCTAGGAGTGACGATTCCCACTATGATTATTCTATGTATGATTATAGTTGGAATAATTACATTAATAGTTGCATTGACATTTATCTTCGTTCTCAAATTGGGATTGCTAGTTCTATTTTAAGTGGCAGTGAAAATTACAGCGAAAGTTACATTTTAGTTGGAATAATTGATTTTCTTCTCCAACAACGAGCTCGATGTCGTAGCATCGTTCCTTATAATGATCAAGATTGGTAAGCTCGACGGTCCACACAATTGTCCATGTACCAGTAGAAGATTCAGCAACTATCGTGGCCCTTGCTTCCTCGAGCAGAACTCCTGGTTGAGGAGTTACTCGGAATGCTGCCAAGATATCAGTATCTTTGGTTTCATAGTCAGGAGTATAATAAGTCAATTTATAATCTTTAACACTAGCCTTGAATCCAACACTTGCTTTAGTCTCTGTTTGTGGTGATACAAGCCCCTCCCTACAACTTATAAATTAATAATTCTCACAGCAACAAGGTCTATTCGATAAGAATTAGGAGTTAATGAAACCTTTCATAGGAATCTTTTACAAAATTATCAACCAATACAATATTATCAACTAATCAGAATTTCATTATTAGACCATGGTATTTGATTCACCAAATACATCATTATTTTATACTCTTTCATATGTATGGCGCAACCCAATCCTTGTTTTTCAGGTTTCTAATCCTTAACTTTTTTGAATCAAAATATCTAAATAATAAGAAATCTCCTTTTGAAAGTAATATATGTTGTATATTAAATCCTAGATGTGAAAACATGTGGAACTCATCTATGAATAAAAAAAAGAAAATTATAAAATAATAAGAATAGCTAGGTGTAAATCGATATGCTAATATGCTAAAATAAGAAATTAAAGGCCTATAGGATAGAAATAATGAATCGTAAATAGAATTCAAGTTTGAATTTCATAGATAATATGGAGAGTATTGACTATAATGATAGACAAATGAAAGGCCTTTTGAAGCCTTTTTTTATTCATTTACTTGATATTTTGAAAATGAGTTAGTTGAACTTATCGCTCATTGAAATTGAAAATAAGTAAACAATTGAATTGGATTCGTTAGAGGGTACCAACAAGATTGAGTGCTAACTCTCATTTCTTATCGAATTAATTAATGAACTTGCTATCAAACATTAATTTTGAACTCAAAAATTTTCAAAAAAAAAATTTGTCATATTTTTTATTATGAGAATCAATCCTACTACTTTTGGTCCTGGAGTTTCCGCGCTTGAAAAAAAGAACCTGGGACATCGCTTAAATCATTGGCCCAGTGCTAGATGTAGTTTTTCCCCCGGGCAAGATGCCTAATATTTACAACGCTCTAGTAGTTAAGGGTCGAGATACTATGAGTCAACAAATTAATGTCACTTGTGAAGTACAATTATTAGGAAATAATTAAGTTTGAGCTATAGCTATGAGTGCTACAAATGGTCTAATGAGAGAAATGGAAGTGATTGACACGGGAGCTCCCTTAAGTGTTCCAGTCGACGGAGTGACTCTACGACGTATTTTCAACGTGATTGGAGAACCTGTTGATGATTTAGGTCCTGTAGATACTAGAACAACATCCCCTATTCATATATCTGCGCCTGCCTTTATACAGTTAGATACAAAATTATCTATTTTTAAAACAGGAATTAAAGTCGTAGATCTTTTAGCCCCTTATCGTCGTGGAGGAAAAATCGGACTATTTGGGGGCGTTGGAGTAGGTAAAACAGTACTAATTATGGAATCAATCAACAACATTGCGAAAGCTCATGGGGGTGTATCCGTATTTAGTGGAGTAGGTGAACGTACTCATGAAGGAAACAATCTTTACATGGAAATGAAAGAATCCAGAGTAATTGATGAAGAAAATATTGTAGAATCTAAAGTGGCTCTAGTTTATAGTCAGATGAACAAACCACCAGGAGCTTGTATGAGAGTTGGTTTGACTGCCCTAACTATGGCAGAATATTTCCGAGATGTTAATGTTAAGAATCCTAACTATGGCTCTAGTTCATAGTCAGAGCTTGTACTTTTATTTATCGATAATATCTTTCGTTCTGTCCAAGCAGGATCTGAAGTATTAACCCACCCTTAGTACCGAATGGGTTCTTTACAAGAAAGAATTACTTCTACCAAAGAAGGGTCCATAACTTCTATTCAAATAGTTTATGTACTTACAGACGATTTAACCGACCCTGCTCCTGCCACGACATTTGCACATTTAGATGCTACTACTGTACCATCAAGAGGATTAGCTACTAAAAGGTATCTATCCAACAGTCAGCCTTTTAGATTCAACATCAACTATGCTCCAACCGCAGATTGTTTGAGAGGAACATTATGAAACTACGCAAAGAGTTAAGCAAACTTTACAATGTTACAAAGAACTTCAAGACATTATAGCTATCCTTGGGTTGGATGAATTATCCAAAGAGGATCGCTTAACTGTATCAAGAGCATGAAAAAATGAGCATTAATTATCACAACCCTTTTTCATAGCCGAAGTATTTTTTGGTTCCCTGGGAAAATATATCGATCTAGCATAAACAATCAGAGGGTTTAAAATGATCCTTTTGTGGAGAATTAGATAGTCTTCCCGAGCAAGCTTTTTGGTAGGTAACATTAATGAAGCTACTGCGAAGGCTACAAACTTAGAAATGGAGAACAACTTGAAGAAATGATCTTAAGTCTTTGTGTCTTAACCCTAAATTGAATTGTTTGGGATTCAGAAGTGAAAGAAATCATTTTATTTACTATTAGTGGGCAAATTGCTGTATTACCTAATCACGTGCCTATTGCCGCAGCCATTGATTGAACCGTAAGAAGGTGAGATGAGAGGTGTGAGCACGTGAGGATATTTAGAGTGTTTGAGCGAAACACGAGGGACGTGAGGATATTGTTTTTCAGTCCACTAACAAATGTTTGCTGGTACTATCATGTTAGATCAAAACAACACACCAGCCCCTCCCGAGACAGAGCTTAAGTTTCAAAAGCAAGTCATGACGCAAATGATTAAGACGATGAATTTTGTGATAGGGAACGTGTGTGAAAGACTTAATAGGGTAGAGAAACATGGTAACGAGGCTGGTACAAGCACCCAAGACATGAAGAAAGTTAGGGCTGAACCGAAAGCAAACAACGGCAGTAGGGACAAAAGGCCAAGATGGGCTAATTATGAGGATTTTAAGGAGAATGTGAATGATACTGGTGATGATGGTTTTGAGGATGAGGCCATAGGCTATTGAGAATGCTTTTGATACGGTTCAGCATTGTGATACGATCCAAGTAAGGTCAGATTCAGATTTTGCTGTAAAAGTTTCTACCGTTCAGTTTTACGCAATTGATCATAACTTCAAATCCAACCGTTGGATCGAACTGAAACTTTATCAGAAGATTTCAAAGGTATTTTTCTATATTGGGGGTAAAGTTTAAGGTGAATCCATGTTTGAGAAGGACTTGGGATATAGGTCAGAACAAGCTATATGAATTATATTATTTACTTCCTTTTGACTTGTGGACTTCCTATTTGGCAAGGATCCTTTTCCTACAAGGATGTGGGAGCTTGTTTTGGGAATTTTCTAGTTCCACAAGGATCATTAATGAGCTGCAATATAATCTCCAAGTGTGGCAAGGATTCATTAATGTTTTAAAATCCTTTTCTTATAAGGATTCCTTATTCATCCTAGTTACACAAGGAAAGAAGGGCTAGTCGTATTTAATAACAAATCAATTATTTTTATTATTTTCTTTCATGTTTGGGTTTAATTAGAACTTTGTTTTGAGCTAGGATCCAAATCTTGTTTCGATCAGGTTATGGGCTTTTCAGTTTAGGGTTTTTGGGTCGGTTTTGTATGTGCGTCAGTTCAGCCCACAAGGCTGGATCATTAGGGTTACTTTTAAGAATTATTTAAACTCATGTAATCAAAATTTCGATAGCTTAGATGATATTACTTCTGAATTTTTTAGTTTTAACGTGTGAGAGTGATTCTTGCTTTCTTCAATTCTTGAACGAACTGAATCTAACTTATCAAAGATTAACTGGCTTCGTGGCATCATTCCACTCATTCTAATAATGTTGGTGCCTTGGAACATGTTTCTATTGTGTCACACTCCTATCACACCTATTTCGACTTTCCGGGATCAGATCTCAATCTTGATTGTGGGTTGCGTGACCACATGATCATGAGGTTCACATAAGTTTTCATCAGCCTAGAAACTAAAGCGATTTTAGGAATAGAACTAGGGGCCAATTCGGTTGAAGGGGAAATTTCCGTAATGATAGGGGACATGCTGATTTAAATGGTGATTTGGATGCTATCAAACTGAAAATACCTTCTTTTCAAGGTAAAAACAATTCTGAGACAAATTTGGAGTGGGAGAAAAAGGTGGATTGGATTTTTTATTGCCATAACTATTTAGAGTGGGAGAAAAAGGTGGATTGGATTTTTTATTGCCATAACTATTTAGAGGTGAAGAAAGTAAAATTAGTAGTCATCGAATTCACGGATTACACACTGATTTGGTGGGATCAGAATGCGATTAGGAGAATGAGGAGTGGAGAGAGGCTGGTAGCATCGTGGGAGGAAATGAAAGTGTTGATGAAAAGGTGATTTGTGCCTAACCACTATTATAGAGATTTGTATCTGAAATTGCAAAGTTTGAATCAGGGTTCTAGGTCCGTGGATATTGAAGATGAAAATCGCAATGATTCATGCTAATGCGATTGAGGATATGGAAGCTACTATGACTAGATTTCTAAATGGACTTAATAGGGACATTGTGAATGTTGTAGAATTACAAAAATGTGTGGAATTGGAGGACATGGTCCATATGACAATGAAGGTGAGAGGCAAATAAAGAGAAGGCATAGCACACGTTTTCATATTTGTCTATATTTTCTCTATCTTTGTCATGGATAATGCTGGTTAGATGATTCCTACCTAATGAAAACAAAATAAATTAGTAGAAAATTAGAGAGTTGAAAGCTGGAAGAAGAGGGAAAAAGTTGTTAATTTTTAAAAGAAGAAAGGAGAAAACCTATTCATTGCAAGGGGATTTTGAAATCTAGTCAAACACTTGTGATAAGAGTTTTTTTTTTTCTAATCAAATGCATTTTTCCTTGTGATTTATGGAGGAATGAAAACCCTTAAAATAGGGAATGTTAAGGTTTGTGAAATTAGTAAAGAGAAATGTTACAAGGTGAAATTGTGGATTAGATGACACGATAATGGAACCAATTGAAGAAATTAAAAATCAAAATAAGAGAAAAAGAAGACATTAGGTGATGTGAACCTTGTGTATATAAAGATTTAAAAATTCAAAATCAAATTGACTCTTCATGAGAAAGCTCCAGGCTAATGATTGAGATTGACATAACAATAACATGTACTAAGCGACAAAGACTATAAAAATCGAACCTCCACCCATTTCCTATGAAGAGACATGAATAAGTAGTATGAAAGATGTCATGAAGCTTGGATGATTCTTTGATAAGTTAAAGTAGTTTAATGATGAACTAAAATATGAGAATCCTCTCACAAACACATAATAAGGTTAATTTGAAATTGAAGTCTGTAAAAAATAAATAAATATAAGCTAAATAACCCCATTTATAATAGCTGAAAATATTCTAAAAAGGACTGGAAAAATAATAAATGAGTTCTAAATAAAATAGAAAAAAAATCTAAATCAATTAGAAAACTAATATAAATCTCGCACAATAGCT
>JACEGQ020000261.1:0-26418 GCA_015852605.2 Populus deltoides | reverse complement strand
TTACTTTTTATATATTTATTCTGATCTTATGGATTTATTGTTTTTTTATTTCAACATTTAATATTGGATACGTTGAGAATGAGGCTTCAAATTTGTTTTTATAAAAAAAAAGCTAAGCCATGATGCATTTTTATTGTGCACTTTGCGCTGTGCACTCTCTCACAAATTAATGTAGATTGTAATTGTTATTTAAAAAAAAAACTTTAACTTGGTTCGTGAATTTTTTTGTACTATTGCACTTTTTTGAGCCTAAATTAATATTCAATTGCTTCTTCTTTTTTTTTTTTAAGAAATGAATGAATTGAAAGATAGGTGACAAGAAAAACATGGAAAAAATAGATGACGACTTTGAATTTCGTTTAAAAAGTTTAATTTGGTCTCCCTCCCCCTTCTTTTTTCAATTAATAGGTGATTAATCTCTTTGGTTGTCTAAAATTTAGTTGTAGTACCAAAATTTATGTCTTTTATTTTTCGGTTTTTTTATGAAAGGAGAAAGAGAGAGACTCCTAGATTTTGATATAATAAAGAGAAAAAGTCATCGTTTACATCTATTATGGCTACATGAAAAGGTCGATCTTGATGTTAATAAGTTCTAATTGATGAGAAAATTTTCACCTAGATTTTTTCCCCTTCTCCTTGCCTAAATAGGTAGATTTTTCCGCAAGAATATTTTCAGGTTCGGGTTGATTTTTTTAAGCCATTTTTTAGGTTGTTTGGGAACATAAATAGGTTTATCAAGGTGTTTATTGTGTTTTCTAGGTATTGAAAAAAGGTTTTTTTAAGCAAAAAAATAAGCTTTATTTTTCAGCGACCCCTTCATCACCAAATCCAACAAATAGTAAAAGACATGCCACCTGTTTATTTGGAATTAAAAAAAAATAGGTCTAGGTGCATGAACTAGGCTAGAAAGCCCATACATTTGGAATTTCGTTTTAAGGCCTAGGCTCGCTGGGCCTTCATACCCAAGTGTCTGGGCTCATTAAACTCTCTTGTGTCTATAACTTGAATCGCATGTTAAATATGTTAATTCATAACGTCCGAAGTTGATCAAATATTTTTATTGTTTGAACATTTTTTTAAAAAAAGTATTTTTGATTGAATTTTTTTAAGCATTTTGTTTGTTTTGAATTTTTTTTTTGTATTAAAAAAATATTTTTGATTGAACTTTTTTAAGCATTTAGTTTGTTTTGAATTTTTTTTTTGTATTTTTTTCAAATTTAATTTTCACATGATTGTCAAGGCATGGTAAGGCCACGAAAATATTGATTGATTAAATATATTGTCATCTCAATTTTGTTTTTAAAAATGTGATACTAAAACTTTTTTTAAGCATTTTGTTTATTTTGAATTGGTTTTTATAACATGTTTTGTTTTGATTTTTATACGCTTAATTGGTTTTTATTTGCTTTTTATATGATTTTTTGTATCTTCTTGATTTTTTTTTAAATCCAAATCATATTATTATCAATCATCTAGTTAATCAAGTTTAATGATACTGTAAAAAAAAAATTCAATAATCTTCACATTTTTTATGTTATAGAAAAAAATTAGTTTGATCCAAATCATATTATTATCAATCATCTAGTTAATCAACTTTTAGACAATTGTGTTTTACAAACTGAAAATTTTTGTGAAAGCAAAAAATGGATTCCAAAACTTATAGACAAGTGTGTGTGCATAAAAGCAAAGTAGACCGGAATCAATATTGAGCACAACAATAAGGTTTACCTTGCAGATGCAAAGGATTAAAAAAAACACACACTTGGGAGGTTTACCTTGCAGAAGAAAAAGAGAACATAAGGTTTTGAACAGATCTAAAAAAATAACCAAATAAAATCGATCCTTGTGTTTTTTTTCTTCTTTTAAAGGTGACGGTGGGTGTCACCACCGGGAGGAAAGGGAAAGGGAGAAGAAACTAAGCCTGACCCACCCATTATTCAGCGTTTCTCACAGCGGTGTATGAACCCATCGCACGCCATGGGGCGTGGGAGAAAACACGCCGCCATTGTTCCTATTGTCCCAGAGGCTTCACGAACCATTCCGGACAATTCTAGGATTTTTTTAGGGGCTGTTTTGTAATTTTAAAATTGTTTAATGTACTTTTTATTTAGTTTTGAATTTTTATAATTTGTATTGTGCAAATGTGGATGTAAAAAAGAGAAAGAATATATATATATATATATATATATATATATATATATATATATATATATAGTGAAAGTGAATGTGTTGTTTGTATTTTTTATTATAAAATTGCAAGAATAAAAAAAGAATTTAAGGTTTTGACTTGCTCATGGTTAAGGATTATAAACTTACAAGTAAGTCGTATTTCTAATATCCGATGAAAAGATAAAATTTTCAAAACTTCTTTATCACATCAAAGCCAATGGGCTTACTTGGTGAGAGTGCGTTAGGGGTGCTAATACCTTCCCCTAACCACAACCAGTCCTTTACCCGTGAATCTCTGACAAGACCAGTACATTTTGGGTTTCCTAGTAACCCTCAATTAAATACTAGGTGGTGACTCTCAAAAGAACCAAGCAAGCAAGAAACCAAATGAAAAATCACCAAATAGACGCCGTGGGTGACGTGCGGCAGAATGGGGACTTCACTAGGGAAGGTACTGTTTATGACAATATTAGACTAAGTTTTGTCTATTTGACTTTATGCATGTAAAAGAATGCACATGTTGTTAAATTCATATTCACCACTCCATCTAATAAGTTCAAGTTTGCTCTTCAGGGGTCACAGTTCAAGTCCCATGAAACCTTAGGGCCACTTGAGATTTACATGGTCGTTAACTTCGGGCCGCGGAAATTAGTCAAGGTGCATGCAAGTCGACCGGACACTCACATTAATTTTAAAAAAAATTGATGTAAGAGCATGCATTTATAGGGAATTTAGTCAAACCCTATTAAACATAGAAAAATCGATCATGTTAGGTAATGACTTGATTTCAGAAAAAAGAAATGATTAAAAGCTTAAAATCATTTTTGTTTAGGTTTTACTATATAGGTGGCACGTGTTACGTTGTAAGCGGGTCAAATTTTTCTACAATAAAAAAAATATTCAGGCTATACTAGTGTTTTTAAAGAAGTAAAAAGAATATGAGATCCAGGTCATTAGCTTGATTGAGTTCAGTGAGTTCAGTTAATTTAATAATATTATAAAAAAGTAATTGATAGTAAATAAAGTAATAAACAAATAGCAATAATTAACTACAAAAATAAACCGCCGATATCATACCGGAGGAAAGGAAAGAAAAGCTCATTGAAGACTAATTGCCACCCCATCGTGAACACTTACACCACCAGAAAGGGCTCACCGAGATGGTTATAACACCACTATGAAAGACCGAACAATGACACCAAAAAAATTGCATGTGCCATAAGAGCAACAACTCTTGACACTACCAGAAAATTAGCAAATACAAACATAAACATTGACGGAATTTTTATTAAGAATAACAATTGTTTCAAAATTCACATCTCTTTAGATTAATTAACATACACAAAAGTCAATCTGAAATTTTATAAAGATCCAATG
The DNA here is from genome assembly GCA_015852605.2 of Populus deltoides. NCBI lineage: Eukaryota > Viridiplantae > Streptophyta > Magnoliopsida > Malpighiales > Salicaceae > Populus > Populus deltoides. The sequence continues at coordinate 22,872 of JACEGQ020000261.1, read as the reverse complement.
GTAAAGAAACAAGATTTAAAATTCACTAGCTTAAGAGAGAAGTTGATGTGACATAAAAGAGAAATGAGAAAATAAAAAAAGAAAAAGAAAAAATGGGTCAAAGGGGATATACTAGTGATCCTTTTTGACACACTAGAACTATTTGAAAGATTTCAACGAGAGAATTTTAACTACACCTTAAAAAGACCATCGATGAGGTCGTAATTGATTAGGGGTTATGTTTAAGGTTAATTTAGAATTAAACACGACCTCGTTTGGTGATCTTCTAGGATGTATTTAGAATCATCTTATCAAGATCTTTCTAACGGTAACAAGTGTGTCAAAACTGGATAACGGTGGGTCCTAGGGAACCTATTCTTTCTTTTTATTTTTATTTTGTTCCTATTTCTCTCTCATATTACATCACTTTATCTCCTTTTTTTTCGACACAATTAATCTTATCTTTTAGTCATTGGATCTTCATAAAATTTTGAGATGACCTTTGTAAAAGTTAATTAATTTGCAAAAGACATGCTTTTTGAAACTTGGCTAAACAACCACTATTGAAAATAACAGTTGTATGCAAAATTGATATTCAGTAACATTGTTGTGTTCAAACTATGTTATTTTCAAATACTTTTTCAATCTATGTCATTTTCTCAAAATTTTTATCAAACTGTGTTATTTTTCAAGAGAAACCTATCATTAATTTAGTTTTATATTCTATCAAAACTAATTAATCAATTTTTATAATATAAAAATAAATAAATATTTCTATGATTGGCATTAATCATCCTCAATTATATATATATTTTTCCCAAAACCATCTTCTTTCCAAATCAACCTTTCCTATCTTGTTTTTATTATATACATTCAATTTTAAAAAACATGAAGACAAAACTAATTGAAAATAAAAAAAAGGAACTAAATTATAAACAAATTATACAACCGTGGAATAAATATAAAGTTGGATTAATTAATTTTTTAAAACTAAAGTAACTAAGTTATAATTTACTAGTGATCCATGTTGGTGTGACTCAAGTCTCAACTTTCTCGTGTTCTACATATTCGGTTCCTTGTCTCTAAAATTGATTGCATATCTAACCTCCATGATTTGATTTCTCTCTCGTGTGTATATATATTAACCAAGGGATTCCAAATCGACTTAAAATATTTTCTTTCAAAAACTTGATCACTGTTTTATGATCATTGTTACAACTTGGAATTGCCTCTATCCATTTTGAAACATAGTCTCATCTGCACTAATATGTACACAAAACCAGATGATGGAGGAAATGGACCCGTAAAATCTATACCTCAATAGTCAAAGATTTCAATGATAAGAATAGTATTTAAAGGCATCATGTGACGTTTTGAAATAGATCCTAGCTTTTGACAATTTTCATAACTTTTGCAGAATGCATGTGTGTCTTTGAACATGGTGGACCAATAAAATCCACATTGTAAGATTTTTGCAATTGTCTTTCTTGATGAGAAATGAACCCCACATGCCTCATAAAGACAAAATTTAATGACATTACCTACCTCATTGTCGGGAATACATCTTCGAAATATTTGATTAGAACAATATTTGAACAAGTAAGGTGCATCCCAATAAAAGTTCTTTACTTCGTTCAAGAACTTTCTTTTGTCTTGGGTACTCCAATGAGCTGACAAATGTCCTGAAACAAGAAAATTAACAATATTAGCAAACCAAGGCATTGTAGAGACAGAAAGTAAAGATTCATCAGGAAAGTAGTCATTGATTGGTGTGATGTCAGATCTCGAATCAGTTGTCAATCTTGACAAATGATCCATGCACAACATTTTCGGTGCCTTTCTTATCCCTGATTGTGATATCGAATTCTTGAAGTAACAAAATCCACCGCACAAATCTAGCCTTAGAATCCTTCTTAGAAAGAAGATATTTCAACGCTGCATGATCGCTAAAAACAACAACAGGTGAGCCAACAAGATAAGAGCTGAATTTTTCACATGCAAATTCTAATGCAAGTAATTCCTTTTCAGTGGTAGTGTAATTCATTTGAGCACTATTTAAAGTTTTACTTGCATAGTAAATCACATAGGGTTTCTTATCTTTTCTTTGTCCTAAAACAAGACACCCGACATAATCATTAGCATCACACATTATTTCAAAAAAGTAATGACCAATCGGAGGTTGAATGACGAAGTAGAAGTAAGCAAGTTTTTAAGTTTAACAAAGGCTTCTTCATAATGTTCATCCATTCAAAAACATTATCCTTTGTTAGAAGGTTACACAATGGCTTAGATATTACACTAAAATATTTGATGAACCTTCTATAAAAAACCAAAGATGTCCTAAGAATGATCTAACATTTTTAATAGATTTTTGTGTTGGCAAGTTGGAAATTAACTCGATTTTAGATTTGTCAATCTCAATTCCTATTGATGAAACAATGTGACCAAGTACAACGCCGTTTGTTACCATAAAATGACATTTTCCCAATTTAGCAAAAGATTCTTCTCTTCACACTGCTCAAAACCTTTTCCAAGTTAGTTAAACAGTCATTAAATGAATCACCAAAAACAGAAAAATCATCCATAAAAATTTCAAGAAAATGTTCAACCATATCATTTGAATATGCTAAGCATGCATCTTTGAAATGTGGCGATGCATTACATAATCCAAAACCGCATCCCTTCGGTATGCAAACGTACCAAATGGACATGTGAAAGTAGTTTTCTCTTGTTCTTCAAATGCAATTTCAATTTGGTTATAACCTGAATAGCCATCTAGAAAATAATAAAATTCATGACCTGCAACTCTTTCTAGAATTTGATCCATGAAAGGTAAAGGAAAATGATCTTTTCTAGTCATTGAATTAAGTTTTCTATAGTCAATGCACATGCTAAACCAAGAATAGTCCTAGTTGGAATTAACTTATTCTTCTCATTTGTTATCACAGTAACTCCAGACTTTTTAGGTACAACTTGGGTAGGACTTACCCATTTGCTGTCAGAAATAGGATAAATGATTCCATTATCGAGAAGCTTAATGGTTCATTCCTCACTACTTCTTTCATATTAGGATTAAGCCTTCATTGCATTTATCTAGAGGGTTTAGCATTTTCCTCCAAATAAATCTTGTGTGTGCAAATCAAAGGACTAATTCCTTTTTATGTCAGTTATGGTTCATCTTAATGCATTTTTGTGCATTTTTAGAGTATCTAATAACTTACCTTCTTGATGAACATTAAGTTTGGAAGAAATTATTACCGGAAAAGTTTCATTTTCTCCCAAAAATGAGTATTTGAGATTAAATGGTAATGTCTTCAAATTGGGTTTTGGTGGTTAAACACTTGAAGGTATGAACTCAATTGATCGTGGTGGCAATTCCTTAATTTTTGGTCTCTAACTATTTGCCTTTGATTCTTCCCGAAAAATAAACCATTTGCAAATCTTCAGATTCATTAAACTTAGTTTCACTGGAAGTATTTTCAAATTGATCACAAATTAATTTTTTAATAAAATCTACTTCCTGTAAATCATTTTCATCTCCAGGTTGCTTGCAAATGTTAAAAGACATTCCTCTCCAATGTCATGTTTCCAAAAGATAACTTCATCACTCCATTCCTACAATTAATCAATGCATTAGAAGTTGCAAGAAATGAACGTCCTAAAATAACATGAATTGAATTGCATGTTTCAACAGGTTATGTATCCAAGACAATAAAATCCATAGGAAAGATGAATTTATCAACTTGTACTAACACATCTTCAACTATTCCTCTAGGCACTTTTACAGATCTATCAGCAAGTAAAAGAGTTACAGAAGTAGGTTTTAACTCACCTAGATTGAGACTTTGAAAAACCGAATATGGAAGTAAATTCACACTAGCTCCAAGATCAAGTAAAGCTCAATCAATTTTATGTTCTCCAATAAAGCAAGAAATTGTAGGACAACCAGGGTCTTTATATTTCAAAGCATTATCATTCTGAAGAATGGCACTTACTTGTTCGGCTAAAAAGGCTTTCTTTTTCACATTCAGTTTTCTCTTCACAAGGCTTACGATCTTTCAAAAATTTAGCATAAGACGGTACTTGTTTAATAGCATCTAACAAAGGTATATTGATCCTTACCTATTTGAAAGTTTTAAAGATTTCAGAATTGTGATTGACTTTCCTTTGTTTGGTCATGACATAAGGAAATGGAAGTGCTGGTGGGGAATCGCTCTCCTCTGCGTGTTCAGGTTTAACCCTTTCCTTACCCTCGAGAGACTAACTCATCTTCTTTCTCACAAGGTTCAAGAACGGGTTTTCAATAACCTTACCGTTGGGGAGAGTAGTGAATGATTTGACTTGATCCATATGTTGGCTTCTGGAACCACTTGCACTTGAATTGTATTACCCTTTGGGATTTTGCTGGGGTTGAGATGGAAACATACCTTTCTCCTGAAAACTAAGAGTAGATGTGAACTTTGCAAGAGTATCTTTTAGATCTGTCGTGGTTTGAGCATTTTGAGTGTTGATTATCTCTTGCTTTTCAATGAATGCATGCAGTGTTTCCTCAAGATTTCTTCTAGGAGGAGGAACATAAGGAGGTGCATATCCATGAGAATTTGAAAGATTATACTGTGCTTGAAATGGTGGCTGTGAAGTTTGTGCATTATTGTTACCACTCTTCCAACTAAAATTTGGGTGATTTCTCCATCCAAGGTTGTATGTTTGCGAGTATGGGTTATGACTTGGCCTTTGGTAACTATTTAAAAGCATTGGCTTGTTCATGGAGACATTTCTTAAAAGAAGGTAAAGTTGGACAATCATTAGTAGAGTGTTTATTAGTTTCACAAATTTAACATACAATTTCTTGAACAAAATTTATTTGACCACTCTTTTTTAATTCTAGTGCCTCAACTTTCTAGCTAAATATGCAATTTTGGCTTGGAGATCATGATCTTTCCTAAGGTTGTACATGCCTCCATTAGATGTATGAGGTTGAGTTTTACCTGGTGCCTCACACGTACCTGTGGTGTTCTAATTTTGAGCATTTTCAGCTAGCAAGTCTAGGTACCCCGTTGCTTCATTAGGGTCTTTATCTTTAAAAGTTTCATTGCACATCAATTCCACTATTTGCCTATCTTTAGGTGTTAACCCTTCATAAAATTGTGAAACCAATATCCATGTTTCAAAACCATGATGAGGACAGGTATTAAGCAAGTCTTTATATCTATCCCAACACTTGTAAAATATTTCTCCTGGTTTTTGAGTGAAAGTGGTGATTTGTTTTTTGAAAGAATTTGTTCTATAAGAAGGGAAAAACTTCTTTAAATATTGTTATTGCATTTCATCCCAAGCACGAATGGATTCTGACCTAATATTTTGTAGTCATGTTTTAGCTTTAACTTTCAAAGAAAAAGGAAAAAACTTTTAATCTAATGGTGTTCATGTTACAATTTAAGTTATTATAGGTGTTACAAACTTCTTCAAATTCTCTTAAATGCAAATATGAATTTTCTAATTCTAAGCCATGAAAAGTGGGTAAAAGTTGAATAATATCTGGCTTAAAATTAAAATGAGATGCATCAGGAGGAAAAACTATACATGATCGTGCACTTGTTTTTGTTGGATTCATATGATCTATAAGTGTTCTCACATGATTATTCTCATAATTCTTATTATGAATTGAATGGTTATCTTCTTCGCCATGTTTTCTAAAGAAAATAAGGATTTCCTAGAAAGTCTACCACTTAATGTACGTGTCCAAACTCTCATGCAAGTGCAAAAAAAAAAAAAAAAGAATAAAAATTATAAAAACGAATAAAAGTGAAAAGAAAAGAAAATAAATGAAAATATATAATTTATACAATACTTACCTCCCCGGCAACGGCGCCAAAAACTTAACACGATCAAAGAGTTGATGTCTTATCCCAAGTGCAGGAGTGTCAAAGTAATAAATAACCCGGCAAGACCGGGGTCGAACCATAGAGAGGTGAATTGTATAAATTACAAATAAAAAAGAAAGATTTGAAGATAATAATAACAAAAAAAGAGTTGAAGAGAGTTTTGGGAAGTGATATTGATGTAAGGATTAAATAATAATAAAACAGATGTCAAGGTTAGAGGATCCACTAACGGTATTTCAAATAAATATAATATAAACTCTTTTTATTACTCAATTGGAAACCACACACAAAGGAGGTTCCAATCGGATGATTTATCGTTATTAACTCATTATAAATTATTAACATGATCATATTAATCATCTTATCTAAATAATACCATACTTATAAATATCATCAGGTATTCATGTTGCTAGCTTATGTTAACAACAAATCAAGTTCCTATCATAACAACGATGTCGGCCGAAAACTATGAAGGATCAAGCATTTGATGTATCAAGTGTTATACAATACAAATCTAGATTAACCATTTAACAAGCAAGGTATTAAGAATTAGTAAGATAAAAAGATAAAATATGTTAATAACAATCTTTCTTGGATATAAACATTAAAGTCCATGTTGAGTTTATATTATACCTATTCTAACACCATTAGTAAAACCTTTTCACCTTGATATAATTAACTTAACTAAACATAATGAAGAAAAAAAAATAAACAACATAAGAACATAAACATGATATAAGTTAACTAAGTATAGGAAAGGAATGAAAAAGCATAAATAAGAGATTAATATAGCATGAAAGAAAACTTGAACATTACAAAGATATAAAGAGAGAAAGCAAGAAGATAATTTTGATTTGAAAAATAATATGACTAAATACATAGAAAATGCCTCCTTTTATAGGCTAAGATTCAGAACTATTGATTGGTGGACTAAGAAAATAGTTAGTGGCCAACCATTGATTTGGTGGCTGATTTTTGACATTATTGGCTGCTGGTTCTTGATATTGTCGGCAAATTTTTGATATTGTTGGCTAGCCAAAACATCATTGCTAACATCATAATTTGAGCCCTTTTTTCCATGAAAGTTGTGGGTAATTGTCTCAGCTTTCCAACAAAAAAACCAGAGCTCATTTGAACTTCTAGAACCCAAGATATGAGTTAAAAACCGAACAGTATTTGAGCTGCAGGACAGGTTCCTACTTCTCCGTTGTTGCTAAGATTTGAACTTGAAAACGGCAAAATTGAGTCTTGGATTCTTCATGAAAGTTTTAGGTCTATGTCTTATATTTCCATCCATATAAAGTGGATCTAAATACGAGTTCTACAACTCTAGTTATGATCAAATAACCGAATGGTGTTCCAGTTTAGAATTGAACCAGCATCTCTTCTCTTAGCCTAGTCCTCTTTTTGTCTCTTCATTTTTAATAGTTAATCACATCAATCAATCTTTGAATTGTGAGACATACCTGCATTCAAAATAAGCATTTACCATAAATTAAAGATATATTATATTATTAGACTTGTTATTATAAAACATACTTTAGTTAGGAATTTAATGATACCGGAATGCAATACTGATGATATAAAGCCTTAATGAGAATGCACTTTTAAATACTAACCAATTGTTTGGCAACTCTCGGTAAAAATACCGATGGCCGAGATCCGTCAGTAAATCCATCGATATGTATTTTATATATATATATAATAATAATAATAATTTATTAATAGTAAAAAGCTTAATAAACAAATAAAATTGTATTAAACATTAAAAATATAAAAATAATGTTAAATAATATTCATCTAAATATTCATTACAAATTTTATGTGTTTGAAAAACAAAATTAAACTAGAATAGTGGCGAGGAGGAGGGTCGGTTATTCCCGGACCGTATGGCCAAAAAAGAGATGCACATATATCATCACCCATCCTTGATCTAATCTCCGTGACCATTTGACAGTCGATTATGATTCATCGAGAGTTGTTCATATTGTTGTTTCAAGGCTATGAACTCCCTCGGGATCGGGTGCTTGATACTAATGGAGAGCACCCAACTGGCCGAGACACTACCGTCGACCGCAAGTTTTCACCGTAGTGTTGAGAGCCCATAGACCTGATTTTTTCGGTCCACCAGACGATCTCACCCCCATCCATAAACCGAATTGGTCGAAGGATCGCCCCATATCTCTCCATCAACCAGCTATTATAGGTCTCTTGAATTTTTTTTTAAATCATCATATTCAATTCAAGAAAATAATAACTTAAAAATAAAATGATTGAACGAACATACCGCCAAGTCTTGAAACACGGTTGTCCACTAACTGGTGCATCCTCTTTTGGCGGCTTTGACTCCAGCATGCGTCTCTACAAACAGCTCCATTGAACTTGGCTAACGTCTCAAGAGGCGACCTATAAGGAAAAAATAGGTTGCAAGTTAAATATATTTATAAATAACGACAAATTAATTAACGATATATTTCATTAAAATTAATCTTACCATCCGCTTTGCATGTCCGTTGAATGGGATGGAGCCGGTGTAGTGGTCACCAACCATGAATTTTCCGGTTCCGTTGTCGGCGCCGACGGGATAAGTGTCGTGGATTCTCCCATACCCTCCTCACAACATTGTTGTTCACCCTATCTCACTCAAATTTATGTTGTGTATATAAATAATTCATTTAAAATAAAAATAGTACAAGATATAAAATTATAAAAATAATTTATTAAAAATAAGCTGAAAATTAAAAATTAACACCGATCTGAAATCACATTTGAAACCATGCATCGATATTAGGTCTCCACTTTCGGGATGTCCGAAAACCCGACTCCATTGAAACAATGGAATCTCCATTGATGATTTAAACGCCGACGTAATTGTCCCGACAAACTTTCAATGTTTGTGAACCTAAAATTAAATAATAAAAATTAATTAGTTGTTCGTAAATTATGTTATAAGTATATAAAAAAAACTAAAACCTAAACAAACTTTACATTGAAAGGTCATCCTTCCATTATGCCCGTACTTGCGGGTGAATTGACCCACTGAAGGCACACCGTCTTACGTGAAATCGAAGCTAAAAGAGTTGGCGCAGATGCATCGTAATGATCGGTACCTAAGAGATGTCCTTCACTGCTAGAAAAACTAGCCGCAACCGTCACGACGACGGTCGTAGATTTTATTTGACGATCTACACAAATGTATACAAATTATTACATAATTTAACTTTGATTATTTAAAAACAATTCGAGTAGCACCTCCATTATATCGAGACTACCCACGCTTTTCATACCTGTAATTTTACAATAACCACAATCCAATTGACTCCAACAACATCATATATACAACCTAATATCTATAGAAATTCAATCATTTAAAAACATTTGACAAAGACCTCCCCTATATTGGAGACTACCCACAATTTTTATTCCTATAAATATTGATAATTACACAAATATTGCAAAATCAACTCTATACAACGTAATATATACAACCTAACATCTATAGAAATTCAACATCTATATATTTTCAACTAACATCAATACAAATTCATAAATAACATTTAAAATTAATCAAAAGAATAAATAACATAACAAACAATAATATCCTAAAATTAAGTTAAACTAATTAAATTTAATTCTATATTTCAATTAACATTTAAAACATAAATTCAACAATAACAATTATGACAATATAAACAATAATATCCTAAAAATTAAGATAAACTAATTAAATTTAATTATATATTTCAATTTAACATTTAAAATATAAATTCAACAATAAAAATTATGGCAATACAAACAATAATATCACAAAAATTAATAAATAAAATGAAAAAACTAAAGAACACTACACAAAACATCCAAAACAAAACAAACAATACACAAAACTGAAAAAAAACACTATATCAATTCAAAATAAATTTAGGAATAAAAATACTTACCTGAATAGTGTGTTGATTTAAAGATTTTATCTACAAACAATACACAAAACAAAGAACATCAAAAAATAATCATAATTAAAAGAACAAAATACATACCTTTTAATATTTTTAAAACTACCGCTAAAACAATAAAACCTCTTCCATAAACTAAATACAAACGGAGAGGAGAGAGAAATAGAGATGAAGAATCGAGATAAAAAATGTACCAAATGGAGGAAAGGTGGGTTTTATATAGCAATTTTTCCGACGGTATTACCGACGGAACATTTATTATTGTCGATGGCATTAAATTCTGTCAGTAATTTTCATCGGATTAATTGTGTATTCGCACCAAAAAATTTTGAAACACTGCTAGACTTTTTGATTCGTCGACCAATCAACAAGAAACATGACGCTGGCAACTTTGTCGATAAACGTGGTCAACCGACTAGGCCTTGACAGCGTGTGCTTTGGGATGTACACCAATCGTCTTGCATCCGCCGGTGTACCCATCGATGATCGTGGCATGAATCAGAAATTTGTTTCAACTCTCAAAAATACCGACGGACACCGATCCGTCGATGTATCCATCGGTTATTGTGGCATAATTTCAGAATTTTTTCCATTCCCGGTATAATACCTACAGAACCAAATCCGCCAGTATTGCCATTTGGTGGATTGTGGTACAATTCACATAAAGTTTTTCAACTCTCGATAAAATATCGACAGTACAATCGATCGATGTACTTTCGTCGTTATTGTGGTATAATTTCTAGAATTTTTTCCATTCCCGGTATAATACCTACAAAATACCATCCGGATTATTGCTCGCGTGATTGTGGTACGCTTTCAGTAAAGTTTTTCAACTCTTGATAAAATACCGACGGGTACCCATTCCGTTGATGAAGTATCAATATTTCACAGAATCGCTCCATGTATTTTTATCTATCCTTCTTGCTCAAAATCTGAATTGCAAACCTATAGCACATACAGACACAATAACAAGAACCGATAATTAAAGAAGAATAAATATTTCCATGTTTCAAAATATTACATTATAAAAAATAAGGTTTTATGGCATGTTTAGTCAAAATTTTCATCTTCGTCCCTCAATTAAATTGTTATCATTGCCTTCATCGTACTCTTCAAAGGGTTATCATCTTTTCATCAACATTCTCTAACCATTAGTAGAGCTACAAAACAAAGCATTCAACTCCTCTACGTCAACATCAACAAGACTATCGCTGAAAACACAAAGATTTAAATTTTCTTCTAAGTCACTCAAGGAGCAATTCGGTATGGTTCAATGAACCCACAAGCTTGGAAAGACTTCATCTATCACACTTGTGCCTTCGCGCTCATCTTGAAAAACCTCTGACACCACGACCCCGGTTTTGTTTTTAAAACGGATAACCAATCAACTCTTGATCAGTCCTTTCTAAAGGAAAGGTGTATGTGTAATAAACTTGTTGGCATTGCTTTGGAAAACAAAGACATCATTTACGCTTGAGTGTCAGCTTTTGAGTTGATTCAACGAGACCATAGCGAGGATCTACTTTGATTCCTCCGGCCTTGTGTCATACCAATAGCATTTGAATAAAAACACTATATTATGCTCGCTATGATATTGTAGTTCGATGATCTCTTCCAATCTAACAGTAGTAATCAACTTCAAACTCACTAGATTCCATCTTTTAATACAAACATTATTGTTGCATGTCTTTCTTCCATTCGTATTCTTCAAAGATGAAAGACATATCCATTGACAAAATACCTCGCTATAACACATGACGCTTCTTTGGGCCTAGGCTTAGTAAAGACAAAGGGAAATAGCAAAAAGTACTACCTCCCATTTGATAAACCTTGTATATTAAAATACAACAATAATCAATAATAAATGGATATTATGTAATATTGACGATAATTAATTACATTGCAAAGAGATAAGGAGTTTGTGATAGGACTTACATGTGTTCTAAACCATGTGATAAATTGTTCATCTTGAATTGGAAAGATATGAGATTCGATCACCGGTGAGTTATTGGACAAAGTAGTATAGTAAAATGTTGCCTAAGGTTATTCCAAATTATATGAGTTTATGGTATCACAAAACATAAATAGTACACCTTGACAAAGTTTGTTTAACATCTACTTATTTAATAAAAGGTCTCACTCTATCATAGTTAAATAAGATATAATTGTGTACTTGTGCGAACTCTATTTTAGACAAATATCTTCCCCCATGGTATTTTAGGTGTGGATCGCCCAAGATTGAGAATATTGACAAGTTCCTACTTGAAGGCACTTCACTACCATTATCATGTCGGGAACACGCATTGATCCCTCGTTCTCAAAAGAGGTTCAAATAGTATGAGATAAATGTCGAGATCTCCTCAACAATATAAACCTCACATATTGATGCCTCAATATGTGCCTTGTTCCTAACCTTTTTTAAGATTGAACAAGTACTGTGTATATAATAAAAAATTATCAATTAAAAAATAAAAAAATACATTTAATTATTAATTACATAACAACTATAATAATCTAACCTCTCAAATGGATACATCCATCCTGATTGGACCCGGTCCTTCAACTTTTACCTCAAACAGAAATGTACAGGTAGATGCTCCATTGGAGTTAAAAAATGATAGAGGGAATATCATCTCAAGTTTGCAGATTGCCTCGATGATATCTCGATTTCAAGCCTTCAGCGTGATCAACATTCAACTCATTTGGACATATATCTCAAGAAATGGTTGATCTCCGTTAGTGCATCTTATATCCCCTTTGGCAACAAATCATAAAAAGCTAATGGGATGAGTGTTTGCATAAACACATGGCGCTTCATGACTCTTCATTCCATATAATCTGGATTCCTCCATTTTAACCAACCTTGATATGTCGGGAGGCATGTCCATCTGGGAAACGCAGACTTTTAAGTCATTTATAGACTAGAGTTGTTGCATTTTTCTAACCACTAACATAGTTTTAAAACCCGAGCCGATCATTGACCCGGTCCAGGTGATCGATCACGGGTCAAATGGGTCGACTCCGGACACCCGGAACCCAAAAACACCTATATAAAAAACACCTACTAGTTACAAATTTACAAAATGCAACACTTACATAAACCAATTTTAAATTTTAAACCAACAACATAAATTTAATTCAATATCCAAACACAAACCAAATATAAATTCTAAAATATTTTAAACAAAACATCCAACAACATAAATTCTAAATCAACAACACATTCTTTTTGTTGAATGAACACATTAAGTTTTTTCTGTCCATAGAGCAAAAATTTGAATAAAATGTCGATGGAAATGAGCCAATTCTGGCTAATACCTAATAAATCATCAACATGCCTTTTTAAAACTTCATCATCACAATTATCTTCAATCTTATTAACATTTATGACATGTACATTTCAAACATAATTAACAAATAAATATTACGTGTTAATAAAAACTTTATTTTAAATAATATACTTTTATTATATAATGAATAAAATGACTTCAATAATTTATTTTCTAATGTTTCTTCCACATTTTAAGGTGATATTTGCAGAGACCCAAAGATCACCTCCTCAAAAAAAGTGTAAGAACTCATTTGAGAAAATTTATTTTCTAAGATTACGCTATGGACTTTCTAGAATCTCTTAGCCCAATTGCAAGTTTTTCCTTCTTTTTGCACCACCTCCTCTACTAATTGCAAAATTAACTCCCGGCATAACAATAAAAAATTAATGGAAGAAAAGCAAAAGGCAACAAAACGAACAGTGACATCAAATTGATAAATTCAATCACTCCAAAGCAGGTAAAAACAACTAATTGCATATAAAATATAAAAGAACGAATAAAGAAAAACAAAATTCACGAAGAAAATAAAATAGGAAGTTAAGAGCTTCTTCTAATACTTTTTTCCCATGTCTCGAGCTAATTAGCTAGTAGCATTAAGAAGATGAGAACTGTTGACGGGTCTACGCAAGAACTCCGCAGGACAGGGCCGATGGACATCAAAGCTACGGAATCAGAGTCGCCAAGTGATCTCTTCAAGGATCGATGATGATCAGGCGGTATGGAATGAAACAAAAAACAAACAACTTTCTAAAGGAAACAGATCTATCTTTATTTGATCACAGGAGCCACCTCTCTTCCGTTCTTCTCAAGTCTTCGTGAGTTCTCCAAGATGCCTCCCTCTCTTTGGGTCTACACGGGGGGGGGGCTAGGCTCAAAGAGGAGAGGTTAAGGCACACTTAAACACGACCATTCTCTTCTCCTCTCAGACTCCATCCAAAGAAATAAATCAGTAGAAAGAAGAGAAAAAAGAACGGTAAAATAAACCCCCGGTTCGCCGGAGCCTACTGGTCCTCGGACGACTTTCCGGTCAGGCGAAATCCCACTTGGCCCTTAGGATGCCACGCTCAGGTTTGAGGCCTGGTCCTGGTCGACTACCGCCGAGTTTTAAAACACCCAACACGTAAGTTTCTGCGTTTTGGACTCGCGGACCTATCACAAACCAACTCCATATTTTTTAAACCAAGCAGATCAAACATGTCTACATCCAATCTAGTCTTGATGTTGTCCTTTGTCTTCCCTTCACATCCATGATAGGGTTGAAAATGTCTAAACACGCTCTTTCAAGTGTATAAAGTCAAGGTTATAAAGGAGAAGATTGGTCTCAATAAGGAAGCTTCTAAAAGATACTTCGCTTCACCCGACCATGGTCAAACCAAAAACTAGAAAACTCGCTTATCCGATTGAGACCAAACACAATGTCACCTGATCGGCTAATAACATCAAGCAATTCTTCATCGGAAGACGGCTGGCTTAATATCCTTTCCAATTCCGCCAACAAAGAAATCCTTCTGGTTTTTTCCAGCTGTGGATCTCGGCAAGAAATGACTACAGAATGTACCAAAAAGAAGTTTTACCTCTCGCTTGTTAGCAGAATGCCTTTGGTCCCTCCATACACATGAATATAGCTTAGTCCACGCGTGGTCAACTACGAATCCATTCCATAAGTCGGGAAAATCATTGATAGTCCATATCAAAGCCGGCTCATAACAAAATTTTGTTTCCTCGAGATGTCATAAGTCAAAGCTTCAGAGGACCACAATCGGAAGCTAACTCAACAATTAATGGACGAAGACAAACATCTATATTCCCGGCTCCTGTATCGCTTCTGACCTAGTACGACCATAGATAAAACATGAACTTCGCCTCATACACATCCTAAGGGGAAGTTATAAACCGCAAGATACCATCAACAAGAATAAGGAGCAAGAAATGACTCGAATGGGTTGAATCCGTCTCAGACATAACCTAAGACACACGCTCTGATTTAGCCGAAAAGTGAAGATGTCACCGGTAAAGTGTTTCTAGGCTTCACCGTCAGAAGGATGCACTATCCACTCCATCAACTGCATGATGTAATCGGTGCCATGTCATATGCTCGCCAGCCCTGAGTGACATGAATAACCTCCGCAGCTTAGGGTGTGATTGAGAAGTATCTAAGTTTTTAATATGCCACCAGATTCTTCCCCTACCAAAAGCCTAGGTTTGTAACGGAATACTCCACATGTCATGCACTCAGCCAAAGATTTACAGAAGGTAGAATAACAAGCGTAAGTTAAAAGGTACATGTCAATTTCTAGTATCCTAAACCGAGGGTTCATCATGGACTTGGTAGCATGGAGTTCTCTTCACCTTGTTCCCTTCATATAAAATGCTTCTCATTCGATAATCTGAAAACCAGCCTCACTCAA
This sequence comes from Populus deltoides, assembly GCA_015852605.2. NCBI lineage: Eukaryota > Viridiplantae > Streptophyta > Magnoliopsida > Malpighiales > Salicaceae > Populus > Populus deltoides. The sequence goes on along the minus strand of JACEGQ020000261.1, from coordinate 7,318 downwards.
CCCAGAAACTAACTTCGGATGGTGAACACTGAATACAGACCGAGAATTTATTGTGGTTCATGCAACCATCCCATAATGGTTCGATCAAAATCTTTCAACACATCAAAAATCTTGATGCAACCAAGATTCTGCTTCTTCTTCTACGATCGACATTCACTAACATTACCTTCACTCATTCTCAACGATCCATAACCATAAATATATTCCCGTAAGGGATTACTATATCTCATTTCCAACTTTACGTGCATGTTGCTAGCACTAGAAGCTGACCCAAATACCTTTCTACTCACGCCTTATTAGGAACAAATAGTTCTCCTGTGCATACTCAACATAAGTAATCCTCCACTGAACCCTTGTTAGAAGATGTATCGATACAACATCTTGATGCAGAAACTTTAAATTTTTACACTTCCTACATGGACACCTTAATCCGCTATCAATAAAATTTCCTGATATGCGTAAATTAATAAACCCCTCAACATCACATAATAATTCATCCTCCAATTTTGGGGTGAGTTCTAATACATCCATAAACCATCATTTATAACTTCTATTGAACCTCTATAAAACATAATGGTTTTCCTCGACATTATCCAACAAACTAAAAAAACACTTATGTTAAATATCTATATCAATTATCAACTATCAACGCTCATACATACAAATTATATACATATCTAAATCTCATACGTAAATCATAACTTTGTAATAGAATTGATAACAATTAAAACGGACTAAACAAGCTATTATTTATTTCATCACAACACATCTAATTCCAAGGTAATTGGAAACAAAATTTCAACAATTTACAAACAAATATAATTTGATAAAATCTAAAACAAACATAAAAAACTACAAATTATACATTCATACTACAAGTTTCTTTTACAAATAATAATCAAACAAGTACATACATTAACAAAAATACATATACTAAAAAAAATTCACATTTAAATGTTAAAACTAAAAAAGGATAGGATTTACTTACAAAAATGATAGAAAATCTACAAGAACGGACATGTTGGGACCACGCATAAAAGTATGGAAACTTGAGTGTCAAGTTGGAGAATAGTGAGAGCTCGGGATGGGTGGTTGGCGGAGCTTGGGGAGGGGAGACGGGGATGGGGGAAGAAGAAGGATAAATAGAGGAAAAGAGGTCGAAAGTGAGTGGGTATAGAATGGCTTTACGATGAAATCACCGAGGGACATCGCTCAAGTAAGTAACCTGATACCGCGATTCGCCAAAGAAAGTGCTATCGCCATCGGACATGGCTATCCCTCCGCTTGAATCCCCGATAACTGGATCAGTAGACATCAGATGAAAAAATCCACGAGAATCACCACCGCTGTAAACTTTCCAAAAATCCGACGGTCTATCGGCAGGAGCACTTGGCCAGTTTATATACCGATGTAAGACGCTCAAGTGGTATATAATGACAGACCGCTGATGGATGTACTCATCAAGATATACCAACGGTCGATTTTGAGACGTAGCACATGTCCGCATTTAAAAAAAGTTCCTGACAGAGCTTTCACTTACATTCTCGCCTGGTTTTCTCCGACTCAGTGTATCTTTTTTAATTAAACGAATTTCTCGAAATGCAATAACTCCTAATGAGAAAACTATTTTATTCAAAGATTAAAATGAATTATAAGAAATAACTTCCAAATGTGAACCCATTTGCAAGAGAAATTTAAATAAAGGAATAGAAATAAATTTTATAAAATTATGATAGACTAAAAAGCGAGATTTGGTGAGGAACTAAATTCTCTTGTAATAACTCTTTGGTCTATAAGTATTTTAGACGAATCTCATAACCAAACCCAAATCTAAAGTTTGGATAATTTTTAATATGGAATCAATTAAAGAATATCGACAATTTTTTTGCCACATTTAACTTTGGATCCAAGTAAAAATTGAGAAAAATCTCCAAGACTTGGAATCTTTGTTTGCAGTTCCAATTAGATAATGACGTTTATGCTTTATCTCTTCTTCTCTTTTCTTAACAATTAATTTATTTTTTTTCTGTTGAATTTTTATAAAATTTTGAGTTTAATTTTGTTAAAATTAATTGAATTTGCAAAAGATATGCTTTTCAAAATTTGGCTAAATAACCGGTGCTATTAGGAATCGTAGTTCAAGATTTGAGTTATGTATTATTTAGACTATGCTATTTACTAAATATTTTTTAATCTAATGTGATTCTCTCTCAAAAAATTTATCTACCCTATTATATGGGTTGTTAATTTTATTTTATTTTTAAATTCACTTAGATATTTTGTTTTTAGGTAGCTTTTATAGTTGTAATTTGGAAAAAGTTTTAAAAGATTATTTTATTGAATTACGTTGGATTTAGATACCTGTATGGTAAAAATTGTGATTGAAGTTTATGTGTAGTAAAAAATATGTATAAATATTTGGATAAAATAACTGCTTGTTTTTTGTGTCTAAAAACGGGTTTGAAAAATTCGAATTTTTTCTTTTACTTCTAAATTAATAATTTTGGTATTTTAAGATCATTTTGGAGTAGGCTAATGCAAAAAATGAATTTTTTAAAAATAAAATTATTTTAATGCATTCTTCAGAGTGAAAGCATTTTGAAAAATAATGAAATCATACTCCCAAACAATTCTACAAGAATATTTACGAAATTTAATTAAAAATATGTGCAAAATCAAGGTACAAACCCGTGGTTTCAACTTAGGTGTGTTTGATTTGAAGTCATGGAAAACAAACATAAGAGAAAATACAAAGAAGAAGAGGAAAATAAAAATAAAATAAATTTACTTAGTTGAATAGTTTCAAAGTATATTTAATAATATTTTCAAATCAATAAATACAAGGAAATATATATTTTGCTCTCATTATTTTTTTCATCCTCAATATAGGAATAATTAAACACTACCTAATAAGTAATTTAATAATAATATATAAATGTTTTCATGGAATCAAATTTAAATATATATTTATATTAAAAATAACTAGTTATATTAAATGATCCATATTAAAATTATAATTTGGGAAAGATAATTCATTTAGCACGTGATCCAATAATAACAGTTCAGGATTGTAAAAGACGGTAAAACCTCTTCATGTAATCCTTGTGCTAAGTCCATAATTGTTAATAAGGATAATCACTAAAAACTAGTTATAATTATATAATTTGAAATTTATAAAAATTAAAATGAAAAAATTAAAGAAAATAGCGAGGAAAACGTTCGGCCGTTTTCGCCCGGCAACGCGAAGAGACGTACTGACGATGTGGAGGCAAAAAGGGTAAGCGGGCATCCTGTTACGGAAGTCGTAGATAAAAAAACAAAAAAGTGTCGTTTGTTCACGATCGCCCATAGTTCGGCGCATAAAATCGTCACAAAGACTGCAAGTGGCCATGGGTGGCGGCGGGGGCTTTGAACTCTCCCGAACATGTCGAAAATGAAAACTGACTCTGTCTGTGGGGCCTGCACTACCATTCATGATCTCGATCTACTGAGGTGATATGCTTTGTTTTTACTGCAGAATAACCAAAAGAACGTAGCAAGGCTGTCATTATTACAAGGATTTTAAGAAAATAAAATACTAAGCTTTAGAAAAGAAAATACATTTGTTTTAAAGAAAAGTTAAATTATAAAATACAGAGAACATACATTTTATTCTATCATCTCTATCTTTTCGATCTTGGGGAAGAATTAAAATGATATCAAATGTAAATAATTTAATAGTAATACTTGGTATAAATGAGATGAAATCAAACTTAAATACTTCATCCTATTTGGTTATTAAATTACTTTTTAAAGCATCCTACAAAACATTAAAAATCATGTAAGGTAACACGGCGAAGAAATTAATATGGACAGCAAGAGATATTTGCAAAGCAAAAAAGATATGAAAATATGGTGTTTCAATCGAAAAAAAGGACAGATGGAGGATAGTTTTCTGTTTTATTCTTATTAAACAATGCCACAACACTCATCACGAGTGGGGAAAGTTTAGCACATTTGGAAAATTAAGCTAAAAGATAATTTTGAATTTTTTTAAAAAAATTAATATTTTTTAATTTAAGAGAAATACATAATGATGTTAAAAGAATATTTTTAAAATATTTTGGTTATATCTTAAAAAATATGATTTACGTTTTGGATTACGCTTATTGTTTTGATTTATTGTCTTGATATAACGTTAGAAAGATCGCAGTAAAAAGTGGCCCAAAGGCCTTTTAATTTTGACCTTCCTGAAAACGTAAGACTGACTGGCCCTGGGGCTCAGATTGATTATACATCAACTCCATGTCAGAGCTGGATCTATAAGGGATAAGCATGTCAGCTAATAGTCCAAAAATATAAGAATAAAATTAAAAATAAAATTAGGATAGCAGATAGGATCCTATTTTTTTATTTGAAACTTTTGAATTAAAAATATAAATATAGAATATTCTTATATGATTCAATCAACTTCAATATTTAAAAAAATCAAAACTATAAATAATTTAAGAATGAAACAGTAAACAAAAATAAATGGAAATGAAAAAAACCTCTAAAGGTGGGGTGAATAGTTTTAGAGAGATAATTCTTAATAAAGCTACAACTTTATCACGTGTGTTTAGTTTAATAAGTCGTAAACCTTGGAAAAATGAGAATATGTATTGTAAAGGAATCCAAATCAACATAAAAGAGATAAGAATAAATAAATAAAAAGGTTAGAGTTCTTATTAATTTATTTATTTTAAAGTTTTTGTTTTAACTTAAATATAAATAATAATATAAATTAAATTAAAAAATATTATTCTAGTATGCTTATTTAGTAATTTGCTTTGAGGATGAGAGTGGGGAAAACACAATAGGTGCTCAGAATATACCAAATTGTGTTTATAATTGCAATACTAAAAAAAAAATTAACAGAAACTATAGCAAGGTTATAATAGTTTTATAAGTGTTTAAGGTTGTTAAATCGGTGTTTTAGTTTTGCTTTTCAAAAGCATTTTTTAAATTTTAAATTTTTTTTATTTTTCTTTACTTCAAATTAATTTTATATATTTTGTAATTACTCACGTTGGCTTAATATCAAAAATAATTTTTATAAAGAAAAAGATTTATGATTTTTAATAAAAACATTTCTCAAAAGTGGAAATCCAGAACTCAGTAAACATTTTATACATGTTTTTTGCTGCACATAAATTCCCAAATCATTTAGCCAAATATATCTAAATCAAATAACTATATTTTTAAACATAATTTTTGGGAATCACAATCAATAAAACTAATTTAAAAAAATAAACTGATCATAATCTATGGAACCTCAATCCAGGCATGTAACCAACACTAAAGGTTCAGCTTGTTTTTATGCCACGTACGTAAAGAAGCGCCGGATTTTGTACGATTTCCACTCATAGGAGAATATCCATGCATGAACCATATATAAATGATTCATTGGGAGCGCTTTCAGTCCATTCTTAAGCCCATAGACAATCCTAAGAAACGAAATTATGTAGCCAACAGCCCATTCAAAGATTTTGTCTATACTGACCATGCAAAGAATCAAAGTACCCATCCTGTCAGAATCCAAACACTATTCATGTCAGCTCATTTTCTTGCATCCTTTGGGTCCTCCATTCGATTTTTTCCTTGAACAAAGAACATAAGCTTAAAAGGAAGTAAAGAAATATTCGGGAAATTTGATGGGTCTTAAGTTTTATAGAGAGAGAGAAGAGAGTAAAGGGTTTGATTGTAATATATTATTTTAATTTTAGTTTAGTAAATATAAATTAATTTTTATTTTTAATATTATTTAATCAAAACAATTAAAAAATACTAAAAATTAATTTGAAAAAAATATAAAATTTGTACTTGAAAATTGATTCAACTATGGCTTCCAAACTGTCTTAATAGCAATCCAAATTCAATGATAAGTCGGACCTCTATGAGACTTTAAGGCTACGGACATCCACCATGCATATGGTAGTTGGGATTTTCAAAAATCTGAATTGAGGAGCAGGATTCGGTGTGATTGCAATAAGTGATAAAGAGCGTCGATCAAAACAAAAATAATTGATTCGCGGAAAATATCAATTAGGGATTGTATAGTGTCTTAAAGTAATACCAAATTCTTTGTATGTTAAATTATATGGATCACCAAACTGGTGGTATTTGGTGGAGTGCAGTAGGTCTTCTAAATCCGAGTTGGATACGCATAAAAGCCAATTCCGACGACCCAGCCTGCAAAAACACCATGTTTCATCTTGACGACTCCAGCCCAAAAATGGGCCTTATGTTTGTTCCGACGACTCAGCCTTCAAAAACATGGGCTCCATGATCCCCAACAAAGTGTCATGTCCAAAATGTTAATTATATGACTTATTAAACCTTTACTGAAGAAAATCTATTATGAGTTTCCCTGGAAACTTTATTCTTTCCTCCAAAGATCTTTATCTTTAGAATCACTCAGTTGTGGTAAATGAACCTGCTGTAGGAACTGGGAGGTTGCTCTCCAAGAGACTGTCTCGACCGTGGTGACTGCTGTACTCCGCCAACTGAAGCTTACAAACAACTCATTTATATAAAACTACAACATGGGATTTGATATAAAATAAGATTTTAATGGGGATTTAGTAGTACTAACCCAATTAATTTAAGTTTTTTTTAAAATCAAATAGTATTGTTTTAATAAAAAGAAAAATAATAATTTCAGTGTTATGGTAGAAATAATTTTGTCGATTAATGGTTCCAGGGTCAATTGAATTAGCCAATTTTTGCTTTTCTTTTAATCTAAAGTGATTCAGGTTTTGAATAATTTAATCCTGATCCGAACTATTATGGGAGCATAAGTTCTAAAAAAATGAAAAAGCTCTCTATATACAAAATGGAGAATGTATTAATGAGGAAAACATTTCACGAAAAGTATTGCTTCCGTGGTATCTAAATTGGAATCATTTTGTTTGCCGTGATTTAAATAAATTATTTAGTAGGAATTTAATGTCTCAAAGAATAATAAAATGGTTCTGTGAAAAAGGTAAGGAAAATAATCGAGTGAAAACACATTGAAATTACTTACTTGTAAAGGTTAATGCAATAGCCTGCTGAATAGCGGAATTCGTAGTATTGCAAGAATATCAACTGGTAAGAAGTATTGGTTGTAATCTATTCCAATAAAATCAAAAGACCAATCAAGCACTAAAGATTGCTCTTCAAGCAAAAATTGAGGCAGTCAACCTTGAACGTAGTTAGTAGCTCAACTGATATCACTTCAGATTTGTGCTATTCCATAAACTCCCCAAAAAGGGAAAAGAAATTAATGAAAACTTGCAATTAGTCACAATCTCCATAA
>JACEGQ020000260.1:0-31000 GCA_015852605.2 Populus deltoides | reverse complement strand
ATTAACAAGAAAAGGGGGGAAGGGGAGGGAGGGGGTTTGACAGTAAGTATTTGCTTAGAAGGGAATGCTTCTTTGGTTTTAGAAGCACCTTGCCCTGAATGGTTGTGTATATTTGTTAATGCATCCATATTTGATTCTTCTTAATTTCCTGGTTGTTGAATTTTGCAGCGGTGTCAGCACTTCAGGTCATTCAGCAGTCTACTAGCTTGGATCTCGGGGAGGATAACTCACCGATAAAATGGGAACCTATTGATTTTCTTAGAGAGCTTTCAGACATTAATTTGAGGTTAATTAGTCCTACTTTGGGTGACTTATTGGATCTTAAAACACTGTAAACTTAACTCTGACTTTTCCTGTTGTTTTCATTTGATTTCACTTTTTTTTTTTAATTTCATTCCTCATTCCATTGCAATTTGCTTTAGGATTTGCACAACACATCACTTGATGGAGAGATACACTGTAAACTGTATGCACGCATCACTTGCTGGCAACAATTTTCAACTGAAAAAAAAGTCCTGAGTAGCTTATGTTGTTCCCAGTAATGATATGGAAGAAAAAGAGGTCTAACTTCCATAATTTTGGTTGATATGCTGCCTATTAGATGGTAGACTAACCAATCTTGCTGGTGAACCTGTTATTAAGAGTGTTAGGACTAAAGAAGAAGGGAGAAACAATGGGGAGGCTCTTCTTCTCCTCTACAATTTATAGCTGCTGTTTCCAGTGAAAAAAGCCAGAGGTAGTATCCAGCTTTCCTATGCAAAAATCTGTTGATTCTTTAGAGTTCATGAGATGTCATGTCATGTGATGGCGACAAATTCTGCAAGTCCCAGTGGAGCTGTAGGCTTGGTATGTTTATATTTCATATATTCTTGAGAAATTCCTTGCTCTTATAAGCTCTAGATATTACTTTGTTTAACAAGTGAATCATATGTCAACGTTTATCTCTTCGAGAAATTTTATAGAAATTTTATCCTGCAAGCATCTTAGAAATTAACCCTCTGCAAAGTAAGATAGGGATGCAGATATTCTCCATCCATTGTGCAGATGTAAAATTCAATTTTTTTTATAAATTATATTTAGGTTTATGTTTTTGATGTTAGGTTTCCTGTTTGTTGTTCAATGATCTCTCATGTTTTAGATATTACTGAGGAAAAATTGATATCTGCAACCTTTCCCTGCTTATTAAATACAAAGTATATTGTCACATGATACAGAACTTAACTCTTAAACACATAAAAACGAATTAAAATTATTATTAAAAAAAAGAAGAAGCTAAATCATGTGATTCATCAAAACTCATGAAACTGTGAATTGTAACAGTACCTTGAGGCAGCAGTGCTTTTATCTTCCTTTTCCTCTGCTCAACTTCTGCCATGCTCAGGTATCTCAAATTTGACACGGTGGTTGGCTGTTGCAGCTGCTTGGCTGGCCTTTCATCACCTGTTTTTTAGGATTGATGGGTTGTGGAGAGTTTTTGTTTGGCTGTGGCTCAACTTTTGTTGTCAATGCAGAATCAAGCCCTTTTTCCTGCTTTGTTTCTGCTATGCTCAGCTCTGTCACGACCGAGTTGGCTGTTGCAGCTTTTGGGATCCTTGGGCTGCATTTCTGCTGGTCTATTGCAGGTTGTCTTGGCTTCTCTGCTGGTCTTTTTGTTTGCGTCAAGTCTGGCTTGGCTCCACTTCTTTATAGAAAGAGTTGCTCTTTGGCTGTGGCTCAGCTTTTGATGTCAATGCAGAATCATTGTGTATTAAATGAGTGGGGCAGCAACATCATTACACACTTATTTGCCCTCACCTTGGATCTCTCTCCAGCATTGGAAGAGCTGCTACTGTTTGCTTGGGGATTAGCATTTTGTTTGATTGAGACAATCCTTTCCACTCCCAGCATATGTTTTTGCTTTTGTCAGACTATGTTCTCCTTTTATTCCAACTAGAATTCGGTTATTTCCCTATTGAGTTTTAGTTTTCAGGCAAGACTTCATCTTCTGGTTTGTAATGTCGCTATCTCAGTTCATGTCATGCCTTTTTGCTGGGGGTGTTTTTGGTTTATCAGTTCTTGAGAGTCTTTGTCGTAAGGACTTTTCTTGAGGCTGGGTCTTGAATTTCCAATTAGCTCTTCATTTTTGTTTTCTTTTGCTTTCAAGTCTGGGCATCACTTTTGGCCATTTGTTGCTACGCCATCAGTGTAGTCTTCTTTTTTCCTCCATTGCTTCTTCTCTTATTCTTGGGTTTCCCATGCTTTCACATATTTTTGTGGGTTGGAGTGGATAGATTCATTTGCATTTTGTCTTGGTTTTCTTTCATGCCTCTTTCTTGGTTTTTTTTGCTTTCTCTTCTGTTCATATGGTTTTCACCATTGGTGCTCATTTTCTAGAGCTCCTCTTCCCCTTATTTTGATTAACTTGCTTTTTTTATTTTTTCTGTTGATTTCATTGAGTTTATCTTCCTGATTTTTTAGTTTCTTTTCTTTTTAATGTAGGTTTGTGTTGTGTTATCACTATCTCTGCAGAATCTTTTTCGGTTGGTTTGCTGGAGCTTTTTCATTCCTTAGTGGATGTTCTTCTTCCCAGGTTCTTCCCTTTTCATTGCCTTTTGGTTTTTTTCATTCATTATGTCATTCTGCCAGTGGTTTTGAGTTTTAGTTGAATGTTCATTACAAAGAAAGAGAGGTGTGACATTATCTTGTTCATCCATATTGTACTTCATGTGGATTAGAACAGTTCTTCATTCGTTTCTCATAGCGTGGCTTACGTGGCTTCTTTGATTTTTTTTGGTGTCGTTGTCGGTTTGTTTCTGTCTAATTAGCGCGGGTTATTGGCTGCTCTGTAGCTTGCCAACCATGTGCTTGCTTTTGGGTCCGGAAGGATGGCTGAGCTTTGTGTTGATTGATCAAGCTGCTTTCTCCCTCGATCATTGTCGACTCTGGCGCTCTTGGGAGGTGGTTGTAATTTCCAGCTTTTGTGGATTGCTAAGCTTTGGGGGAGAGGTGATCCCCAGCGTCTGACTCAGCTTCTTCTCTAAATTGAGCTAATGTGGTGGCTACTTCTTTCTATGATTGGGACAACAACATCATTATGTATTTAATGCATAAACCCACTTGGAGATTATTCTGTTGAGTTGAAGTTAACTCCTGTTTAGTTTAGGACTGTTGTTATGTTTGGTTCTCCCTTGGTATTTCTTCATTAGGTTATTTGCCTGACTGAATGGAACAAGATGAGTGTCTCTTCCTGCTGATTTTTCATTTGGTTTCAGTTTTTTTTGGCAGTTACGGATTTTTACTTCTATTGTCAACTCATGTTGGGCCTTGTTGGAAATCCAAAGGATGAGAGAAATTGTTGTAGATCAGAGTCCTTATGAGGTCGAAGCCATTAGTATGTGGCCATTTTGTGTTCCAACTTCTGGTGTTGTGTTTGTTCATTACTTTAATGCCTTTTCTATTTTGATTTAGAAAACAAGAAAAGTATTAAAATTTTGGTCCACGTGAATTTTCACCTCGGATTTGTTGTTACTTGGATATAATTGATTATTCTTTCTCCCTTGGTTGTTGAATTTTGCAGCGGTGTAGCACTTCAGGTCATTCAGCAGTCTACTAGCTTGGATCTCGGGTGGGAGGATAACTCACCGATAATATGGGAACCTATTGATTTTCTTAGAGAGCTTTCAGACATTAATTTTCCTGTTGTTTTCATTTGATTACATTTTTTTTTACTTCTTTTCTTATTCCATTGCAATTTGCTTTAGGGATTTGCACAAACACATCACTTGCTGGAGAGATACAGAACTTGGAAAGCCTTCAAGATCTCGAGAAACTGTATGCACGCATCACTTGCTGGCAACAATTTTCAACTGAAAACAAAGTCCTGAGTTGAGTAGCTTATGTTGTTCCCAGTAATGATATGGAAAAAAAGGAGGGCTAACTTCCACAATTTTGGTTAATATGCGGCCTATTAGATGGTAGACTAACCAATCCTGCTGGTGAACCTGTTATTAAGAGTATTAGGACTAAAGAAGAAGGGAGAAACAATGGGGAGGCTCTTCTTTCTCCTCTACAAATTTTAGCTACTGTTTCCAGTGAAAAAGCCATGGGTAGTATCCAGCTTTCCTATGCAAAAAATCTGTTGATTCTTTAGCGTTCATGAGATGTCATGTGATGGCGACAAATTCTGCAAGTCCCAGTGGAGCTGTAGGCTTGGTATGTTTATATTTCATATATTCTTGAGAAATTCCTTGCTCTTATAAGCTCTAGATATTACTTTGTTAAACAAGTGAATCATATGTCAACTTTTATCCTGTAGGAGTGTAATTTGCAATTCAATTGGCTCAATTTTTTTTATAAATTATATTTAGGTTTATGTTTTTGATGTTAGGTTTCCTGTATGTTGTTCAATGATCTCTCGTGTTTTAGATATTACTGAGGAAAAATAACTACAGTAATGACTGATATCTGCAACCTTTCCCTGCTTATGGAATCCCAGTTCTAAAGAGTTTGACCAACAACCCACATTATAGCAGTGTATCTGTAAATAAAATTTTATTAAAATTTTGTAATTTTTATAAATTATTTTATTTTAAAGAGTTCATTTTTATTAAATGTGGGAATAATATTAAAGATATAGGCACGGAATTTTTTTTTATGTTATCTTTCAATTAAGAAGTCCTTTTATATATTAGTAAAATCTATCAAAAAGTATAAATATTTTCATCTAAAGGAGTCAAGATAATGTACGATAAGAACCAAGGGCTACCTTTATAAAAACAAAACAATGAGGATAAAATTTGAAGTATTTTTTTTAATTTTTAATTTTAATTATATGTGAAGTGAATAGAAATTAAGAATATAGGCATGAAGATAAATTTTATGAATCATTACGTTTAAGGGGGTTTTTTAATATGAGTAACAACTAAAAAAAATTAAAAAAAATACTATAATTTATAATCTTTCTTTTTAATTATCAATTTTGATTATTTATATTTAGCAATTTCTAAAATCGATAAATCTTAAAAAAAAATCAAGGAAATAGAAATTGATATAGCATTGGATTTCACGTACTAATATTTATATTTTATTATTTTATTATTAAAATATCTTCTCCTAATACTATAGCTATTATATTAAGATATTTATGAATTACTTCAAATAAAGTCTACATATAATAACAGAAATGCATAGTTATGTACTTGAGGTTGTGGCCCAAAGAATGGAAGGACTTGTTCCTTTCTTCTATATCAGGTTCAAACCTCAAGTGCACGCCTCTGCATCCTGGGTGCCTTACATGCTCACTAGGTTTGTAGGATGTTCAGTGGGTCCAGGGATTAATTGTGGTGCGCAGTAATGACCCGACAATCCAGTTTACTAAAAAAAAAAAGAAAAAGAGAAAAAAAAGAAATGCATAGTTATATAATGTGACTTTTAACATTATTATATTAGCATTATAGTTTCTACAGATCCTTCTATTTTAGAGAGTATTTTTTTAGCATATGTTAAACACATATTAAGGATATAGATCCGCATAAAATCTTTATATTTATTTTTTTCTAAATATCAAATAATTTCATATAAAAAAAGTTAAAGATAACATAACACAATAATCTAGAGTCTCCTATAAAAAAAATTATAATTTAATCATTTATTTAATTTATTTAATTTTAAATTTTAATTATATGGGGATGAATAAAAAGTAAAAGTACATGAATCATTTTGCTTAAAGGAGTCTTCTTTTAATATTAGTAATAATTATAAAAAAGATTTCAAACATAACATAAAAAATAATAATCAAGGATCTGATTTAATAATTTGATAAAATTTTATTCTTTTAGCTTTTAATTATTTAAGCATTTTTAGAGTTTTGATAATCAAAATAAAATGCTCATGAGATAATGTATAAATTTAGGGTGATTTAAAAAATTTTATTTTATATTATTTATATGATGTATTGAAAGTCTATTTTTCTATTTACTATCTATTAACAAGTGATTTGATAACACTTTGTAAACATTGATCAAGATTCACATAAATAAATAAATAATGCAAAAACTCCAATGCACAAGGTATTTAGTTACTTAAAAGAAAAAACCTTTTAAAGAACTCTAAAAAAAAAACATCTAAGGCAAACAACCCTAGGATAAATAATTTTTTTTATTAGTTTGAATGATGACAAGAGGAGTATCTCTTAACACAACCCTTTATGTCGCATACCTTACCCGATGAAATAGTGAACCATGTGATGTCTCCTAACCGAACTTCTAGTTGCTAATAGTTCACACAGAACTCCTCTACGAGTCTGCAAGCTCTCCAACTCTTCAGGGATCAATTCTCCTCGAGAATTTCCTACATCCTCCTCGTGTGTCAAGAGTATGTGTTGAAAAATTCTACATAAACTCCTTAGCTGGTTGACACACTTGCTTTAATATAATTGATGCTTTTATGTTATGAAACTCTAGGGTAGCCAACCCTAGGATAAATAATTGTTTTTTATTAGTTTGAATGATTACAAGAGGAGTATCTCTTAACACAACCCTTTATATCTATACTACCTTACCTGATGAAATAGTGAACCATGTGATGTCTCCTAACTGGAACTTCTAGTTGCTAACAGCTTCACACAGAACTCCCCTCTATGAGTCCGCAAGCTCTCCAACCTGCTCAGGACCAATTCTCCTCGAGAATTTCCTACATCCTCCTCGTGTCAAGAGTATGTGTTGAGAAATTCCGCATAAACTCCTTAGCTGGTTGACACACTTGCTTTAATGTAATTGATGCTTTTATATTATGAAACCTCCAGTGGCAACCAACCCCGTGATAAATAATTTTTTTATTAGTTTGAATGATTACAAGAGGAGTATCTCTTAACACAACCCTTTATGTCCAGACTACCTTACCCGATGAAATAGTGAACCATGTGATGTCTCCTAACCGAACTTCTAGTTGCTAATAGTTCACACGGGAACTCCTCTAGGAGTCCTGCAAGCTCTCCAACTGTTCAGGACCAATTCTCCTCGAGAATTTCCTACATCCTCCTCAGTGTCAAGAGTATGTGTTGAGAAATTCTGCATAAACTCCTTAGCTGGTTGACACACTTGCTTTAATGTAATTGATGCTTTTATGTTATGAAACTCTAGGGTAGCCAACCCTAGGATAAATAATTTTTTTATTAGTTTGAATGATAACAAGAGGAGTATCTCTTAACACAACCCTTTATGTCTGTACTACCTTACCTGATGAAATAGTGAACCATGTGATGTCTCCTAACCTGAACTTCTAGTTGCTAACAGCTCACACAGAACTCTCTCAGGAGTCCGCAAGCTCTCCAACTGCTCAGTGGACCAATTCTCCTCGAGAATTTCCTACATCCTCCTCGTGGTGTCAAGAGTATGTGTTGAGAAATTATGCATAAACTCCTTAGCTGGTTGACACACTTGCTTTAATATAATTGATGCTTTTATGATATGAAACTCTCCTCTAGAACACATAATTCGCTCCTTTCTTCAAACTTAACCTTCCTTATATACATGATTTATATGATAAAAATAAGAATAATCTTCAAGTTTCTTAGTCCGTAACGTTGGTAATAGACTACTAACATGTTTTACAAAAATACTAATAAAGTTATCTTCAAATAACTTTTTCTACTTTATCTAAACTTATTTATTAAATAATCTAAACTAATTAACTATTACGAGAAGATAATATTAACTAATCTTGATAAACTTCTATCTTAGCTAAATTATCTTTTTACCGACGGTAAAAAAAATCTTCACTAATTCAAGCCAACAAAATAACAATTACATGTATAAATTGTCATATGTTGGAAAAAGGGATTAGCTTATATTATAGGGATTATATTAACGTGTTAGCATCCTGCCTAATTAGAGATAGACTTGAATATACATATTAGTATTTTTGTATTGTGGTTTAAAAAAAAATATTTTCCTTATATGGAATTAAGTGTTTTTAATTTTATCATATAAAATTTATATATTTTTTTAAAAAATTAATACAATATACAATTAAACATCTATAAATTAATATCATTGGGACCATGAAATTTATTAATCATTAAAAAAAGTTTATCAAGGTATTTTTTTTTCAAAAACATTGAACTTAATACATGCATCATGTATTCTTATCATACAAATATTATCTAATCATCAAATTATGAATTATTATTCTTTGTATTTATTTAAATAAAACAAGTTTATAAATGTAATCAATTTTAGTAAATAAAAGTCATGCATGTATCTATTTTTGCAACAAACTAAAATTACATTGGATGCATACTTAATTAACATACTTATTGAATATTAAGTCAAGCAAAAAATCTATGAAAAGAATATACAATAAAATTCAACATGGACAATTCAAAGCGAGACACTGAACACTAAAACAGTATTAAACTTTTTATCTTACTAGAACCACAGAGTGCTCTTTCCACATAAATAACATTAAACTTCCCTAGAATTACAAAGTGCCATTTCTACAGTGAGACACTGAACAGTGAAATAGCGTTTCGTTTTGGTTGTTTTGTTGATGATAACTAGATCTTAAAACTAATCCCTGTACTTTTACATTATGCTATAAACTGGTCCCTTCATTAGTTTTTCGTTAGTCAAATGGCTCCGTCGGCAATATTCCTCTGTTTGCTCCACTAACTTGACGGTAAAATGTGATTAAAGAATCAATTAATTATTTAAAAAACTTGAGGGATTAATTTGTTTGTTTCACAAAAAAAGAGGCACTGGTTATATAAAATTTTACTCAAATTTCTATCAACATATGCGTGAGTGTTTCCTTGTAAATATTTTGGAAGGAGGTAGTTTATGTTTTGCTCAACATAAAAAAAAATCATCTAGGCTTAAAGAAACTAGCTCGATTTAGTGGATTAATTTTAAATTTTTCTAATTTAACTCTTTATTTATATCAAGTTTAAAATTAACCAACATGAAAGTTAGTCTAATATGATCCAAACAACATGGTAGGTCCAAATTAAAATTTCAAGATGACATCTTTTTTTTTAACATTGATATAATGACATATTAAATCGATTCGTTTCGTGGATTTAACTCTCCAAACTCACGGCCTGAATAATAGACTCCACCTGGTTTAACAACTTTAATTTTTATTTTATTTTTTACTTAATGATATGATTAAATGATTGTAAAATTGAGCACCAACCAAATGTCAAGACATTTATTTGAGACTGCAATAATATCACATAAAGCAAATAAAAACAAGATTAATTCAAAATCAATAAAATGTTAAAGGATGCAAAAAAAAAAGCAAAAAAGGATTCAATTGAAAGGAAGAAAAAATTGGAAGGTAGAGTTTAAAAACAAACGAACAATATGACATTGTTATTAAACCTGATTTCGTGACAACCTTCAAACCTCTCAACTTGACTTCTTACCTAACATAGGTTTAAAATTAATTCAAAGGGAAATGTTCGTACATGAACTAGTTGGCTTGACGCTGCAAATTAAGGCAACTCAAATAATCAATAAAAAACATGGTTTGAATTTTAAGAAACAAAATCAAGATGACATCTTTTTTTAAGATTGAGATGATGATATACTAGATCAACTCGAGCTTCAGCGAATTAACTCAACAAATGCACAACCCATATCATGAACTCCACTGGGTTTAAAAATTATTTTTTATATAATGATGCGATAACTAAAATAGACACTTACAAAATTAAAGCACTAAACAAATTTAAAGATGTTTGTTTGAGACTGTGATAACCACATATAAAGGAAACAAAAACAAATTAAGATGACCAAATCAAAATCAACAAGATATTAAAGTGAAATTAAAAGGGAAAAAAACAACAAAAATCATTCAATCAAAAGAAGAAAAAATTAGAAGATAGAATTTTTGTTTTTAAAAAAGGGGAGGATATGAATAGGGAAGTAGGAGGGAAAACTCTAACTTTTTTAGTCTAATAAATAATTTTTTAATTAAATTAAAATCTTTATCTCATACAATTAGACCCAAAAAAAAGTTGAAGAAAAAAGGGAAGAAAATGTCTAAAGACCAATTTGTAAAAAAATGAAAGGAAACAAAATGAAAAAACACCAAATCAAGAAGCAAAAAAAATATAAGGGCCACTTTAAAAAAACCAAAAATATATATATAAAGAGAAGCATAACTTTTTAGTATAGTAGTTTTGTAACAAACTTGATTTTCTACATTCTTTTTGGCGACACACTGAAAATTTTCAGGTAATTTTTTTTTAGATATACAAGTTCTACCAAAATTTCAACGGAGTCTCCCTTATACTAGAAGGTCCCAATGTATTGACAAAATCACATTATACTTTCAATTTTTAATTAACATCCCGATCCAATTGTCTTGGATCTCAACCCAACTCATCATCATCAACATAACACATTTTATTCAATAACATCATATAGTGTAATTCAAGTGAAAGATTTGATTTTGAACTATAAACATGCATGGTTAAATATGTACTTAGAGTTATAAACATTAGATTTTACATATTAATATTACATTTCAACTTTTAGGAGATAAGACTCTTAATTTACAAATAATTACATGGTTAAAAGCAAAATGTAACTAAACCAATATCATTCCTGATGCAACCCTGATGGACCTAAAAATAGACATTAACGTGTACACATAAATATAAAAAAGGTAGTAACAAACAATAACAATGATAGGTAATAATCTCTATGGAATTTCTTTTGAGACATAAAATTAGGTATAAAGCTCTTTTACAATATGCATTTTTCATCTATTATCAATATCCATCTAATATCATATCTCATTTGTTGAGACTAATTTCATATTGAAAATCTCAACACAACTCAATAATTTTCTAACACCATCTCCTTATAAATCAATTCTCACTTTATACCAAGATATTCATCTCTTGATATCATTAGCTTATCTCATTCTTTTGGGATAACTAATCAACATTTTCCCTTTCATTTTCTAGAGGTAATCGCCACACTAATAAATCTCATTAGTATCATCGCCTTTCTAATATTGGGCTAGACTAATCAATTACATTCATGTGCATATCAATACAACCGATTAGTATCATTAACTATTCCTTCCCCATAATAGTTAATCAAATCTTATTCATATCTGGTTTACCATTAAAGTTGCTGATGCTAGGGACCCTTGACATCATTAGCTTGCTTACCTAGAGTAGATAATCACACCAGAAATGATTGTCGATACCAATGTGATCCATTGATATCATTAACTATTATCAACCCAGAATAGTTAATCAACTTATCTTTTCACTGAATTAGGAGTAACCATGTCGATGTTAGTAATCTTTACTATCATCATTAGTCACCTAATTGCTCGAGATCGACTAAACAATTTAAGAAATGCTGGCATCAATGAAACCTCATCGATACCATTAGCAATCCAAACATGGATAGCTAATCAATATCATCCAAAATGCCGGTACCAATGAAACCTCATCGATACCATTAGCTATCCAAACCGGATGGCTAATCAATGTCACCAAATGTCGGTACTAATGAAACCTCATTAATACTATTAGCTATCCAAACCCCGGATAACTAATCAATATCGCCTAAAAATGCTGGTACCTATGAAACCTCATTGATACCATTAGCTATCCAAACCCGGATGGCTAATCAATATCGCTCAAATGCCTGGTACCAATGAAACATCATTGATACCATTAGCTAGGTTATCAATGTCACTTGAATTTTCCATTCGTATCGATCCTTTTTTTATTATTATTAATATCATATGCATTCTAACCACGATTGCTAAGTATCATTCACACACAAAATTAGTTATCGACACTACGACCACTAAGCATCATTCACATATCATTGGTTACCCTCATTGCAGTGTCAAATATTATTGTAATATATCCTTAGCCACCGACACTATGGTGACCAATTATCTATCATTTCTCCCCTAATCTCTAAGTCATTGTTTATACCTAGTCCATACTGAGGTATGTAAGATAATTACATCTATTCCAAGGTTATCATGACAAATTTAATGTCTATCAATGTAAAGTAATTGTATTTATCCTAATAATAACAAATTAATTCAATACATAACAATGCACGTAACAAAATTAATTCACACACAAAATTAGTTAATGCTCGTTGTTTTAAACATCCTAGCATGACAATCTCTTTGGGATGAGTTAGTGTTTTATGACTTTGTTTTGCTTTCTTCTTATTTCTTTATTCTTTTGGGGATGTGGTATTTTCCTCTTTCTATTTACACTACTTGCTCCCTACAATATTTATTCTTTCAGAGAAGCAAATAAATACATAAATAATTACAAGAACAGGAGGGGAAGGGGAGGGGGGTTTGACAGAAAGTATTTTCTTAGAAGGGAATGCTTCTTTGGTTTTAGAAGCACCATGAAGATTCAGGCCCAAATCTTTGCTTAGAATGCCCGAATACCCAAGATCCTTGCACCTTGTCCTGAATGGTTGTGTATATTTGTTATGCATCCATATTTGGCTGAATTCTTTAATAAAGTACATGATATTAGACGGAAGTTTTTTTTAAATCTATTCAAGTCTGAATAAACTGATATTCCATTTTTCATGTTCTTGATGTGCCTTTACTCTTCTAGCTGTTCCTGACTTTCTTTTTAGGGTCTATTCTAACATGCAATATGATTTTTTTTCTTTTTGGTTGGCCCACTGTCCCAGGCGGAGAACCTGTCATGGACACGGGTGATTGGAGAATTCAATTGTAGCCTGACTCACGGAAAAGAATAGTCGACAAAATTTATGTATTTGTTTCCTAATATGTGCAAGTGCTGCAAAATAGTAAATTTTTTATTTATATGAAAGAAAAGGAGAAGGGCAAAAGGTTAATTAAAATCAGCTGGACTGCCATGAGGCAACCTCAAGTATCACACACCTCTTTTTTTATGTTTTTTGTTCATCTTTTCATGTGTTTCTCACAAGAAGCAAACTTGAGGGAACATAAAGTTCTGGGAAGTAATTTTTGTTGGAACTTCTTTTGTAATCTTTTTTTCGATGATGACCTCTTGGATGGCTGCATGAGCATTGGTGTTTCGAGTTGCAATTGAACTAATTAAATGAATAGTGTTGGATTTGGGGCCTTCAATTTGTTTTAACTTCTACAGGGTTGAAATGATAGTGATCTTAAAGTAGAAAAGCAGCAGACAAAAATCAATTAGCCACAATGGTGTATGGTTTCCTAGTTTCTCAGCATAAAGTTGAATGTTTTGTGGACCTCTCTACATTCAAAATCATATAGACAGCTACTCCTGGCACCTGTAGTGATCAATGAATACTGTAGAGTATATATTGCAGTGTGAGATAAGGATTTCTCTTCATTTGTTTGTCAATTACAGCACATGCATAGAAGTGCTCTTGCTCAGAGTAAATGCTATTGTAATGCTTTCACAGAGACTCCCCTGGTTTGCAACTAATTCACTTATATATCTTGGAACATAGCCATAAATGAAAGGTTCTACCAGTTTAAGAAAATTAACCATGAAGCTCGTAGCTAGAATTTTTAGACAGAAGGGTGGCCAAGTAAACTACTATACTCTGTAACTCTAGAGGAAGTAAAAACAGATGTCTATGTATTTTGATGCCATATATTACTTGACCGACACTTGTTTATGTCATTATTTGTTTTTACTTTTTGCTAATGATTCCACACATTTCTGATATTGGTGTGGTTTATGAGTTCAGGGTTCTTGCTTGCTGCTACCAATTTCTCTATACTTGCCTGTGTTGGATTGGTTGCCATTAATGTGCAACAACCATTGACAATTGCAGCAGCTGCAGCTGGAGTTGCACCAACCATGTGCACCCATCCAAGATGTCAAAGGTTGGCAGCCACCATTGTTGAAGAAGAGATGGAGTTGGCAGCCATCTTTGTTGAAGAAGAGCTGGAGCTGGTGGCACCATTCTTGCCTATAAATAGGCAACAAGAGAGCAGAGCAAATTGAGTAGAGAGTGTGGTGAGTTTGTGCAAGAGAGTAGAAAGAAAGAGAGAGTCGCAATAGCAGCAGCTGCAATAGCAGCAGCTGCAAGAGCAGCAATGAGAGTTGATGAGTTGAGTAGAGTGGATGTAATCCTCCTCCTCTACATGTATTTATTGTAACCCTTTCTCTATCTCTAATACAATGACTCTCTCCGTAGATGTAGGCGGTTTAGCCAACAACGTTAAATATTGTGTCATGTGCTTTAGCCTCCTTTGAACAACTATCAGTACATCACCGGTCCGCGCATGGGGAGCCGGAATTCCCAACAGCCTGGTCATTTAAAATGAAACGTAATGATTTCCATATGCATAATGGAGACATTAAAAGAGGCATCTTCCGTTTTCTGGTCAGGAGGGATTACAAGAACTCAAGAAAATTGCCATGCGGCTTGAGGAAAAGATTTATACTACCGCCACCAATCAAATATTTGTCTGATGCGAGGTTCGATAATTACGATATTCCCTAGACATGAATATACACACGCATTTATGCATGTAAAAATGTGTGTAGTGTGCCTACACTTCCTCACTATTTATTCTGTATGCAAGGCTGATTGGGAGTTCGCATCTTTTTGTTAATTCTCTTGACAAGTGTTTTATTTAGACTGACCAAGTTCAAGTGCAAGGGAAGAGTGCAAAAGCAAATAGTGAATCAATACATGAATAATTTAATAAAAAAGAGAGGAAACAGAAGTATATCCTCATAGAAGATGAAATGATAGAGCATATATTCATTTTCCTCCTTTTGTAACATGGATTGCTCTGAAATCTAATGTTTTGTTATTAATATCTGATTTCAGTTTGATTATCTGCGTAAAATATCTCTGGAGATGCTTTCGATGGAGATCAGGTCTCAAAAGGCCATGCCCACTGCCCCCCATGGATCCAGCAGGTAATAATGCAGCCGAGCATTGAATTTCTAAACATCTGACCTTTTATTTTTCTTCTAGCATTGTTATCAAACTCTTTTACATTTTATTGCTGCATATTGCTATGTATATTGCCTTGCTTGAAAAATCTCATGATCACCTCCACGATTCTAATTCTTTAATGCATGTGAAGTGTTTCATTCTTAGCTTGTTAAGGAACAAGGACTGTGATGCATGGCTATTTTATATTTTATGATTGAGATGGTAGATTTTAAAGATTTTCCTGTTTAGGAGGTAAGACGTCACTTTCTTGCTTTTCTTCCGAGAGAAAGTATTTGATGCTTTTTTCATATATAATAAAGCTGCCGAGCATTGAATTTCTAAACATCTTACCTTTTGTTTTGTTTGTCGCATTGTTATCAAACTCTTTTGCATTTTATTGCAGCATATTGCTATGTGTATGGCATGCTTTAATAAAAAAGTTGAGTAATTGATGAATGTTAGGCAAGAAAATTACTGATTATTTTTGTTTTCTGCCTCCTCCTTTTCTTTCCCCCACCCTGAAAATTGTCATATCATTTTTGTTTTCAGCCGCCTCTTCTTCCCCCAACCCTGAAAATTGTCGGAGTACAATTTTATGCTTTGAATCAAATCCATCCTAATTCTTTTGCTCATAACTTTATGTGTGAACTGCCGATGTTTCATTCGTCTTCCTTGTTCAGTGCCTTCTTTTTTTTTTTTTGACATGGTTTTCCTTTTTTGCCTTTTATCTTGAACAGCATCCCATAGCATGCCCCCTCAAGTTCAGAATCATGGGCTATTTCTCCCCATCATATTGTCCACTGATCAGTCTCAAGCACGCCAGCAGTTGTTATCACAGAACATGCAGAAATGCATGGTATCTAATGGAGTTCAAAGTTCTGCTGGTTTACAAGCGGCACTGCCTCCTGTCTCCGGTGTAACCCAGACTATCCCCAACACTGTTGTCCAGAATCCTAACATGCAGAGTATCCCCGGTGTTTCACAGAACTCAATGGGGAATTCAATTGGACAAGGGATTCCCTCCACTATGTTTGCCAATTCTCAGAGACAAATGCTAGGTAATGCTCTTTTTGGTAGCTTTATGTGCCACTGCTGCCACTTATGGCATTGCTATTGAAACCATTGCAATCACACACGCATTTGTGACCACACGATGCCCTCCAGTGCATTGCACCAACTGCTCACCTCTCATTCTGGATTTATAGGGTCTGTCTCTGTTTGAATGATTACATAACGTTTAGATGGAGTTCCTAGTACTCCTAGTCCAAAAAGGACTTGTATTCCTCTGTAGGAAAATACTAATAGTCCTATCTAGAATAGGATTAACCTAATGAAGCTCGCTATACTTTGGGATAATAAAATACTAAATGGAAAATAAAATGAGACTTGCAATATTCCATAATTTTCAGCAAGTGTGAAATTACAGAAATACCCTTGTATATGGAAAACACACAAAAATACATGAATTCTAATCTTTTGTTGCCCGCATTGAAATTTTTGTAGCATCCCTAGATTCTACAGCACAGACTGGACATGCAAAAGGCGCTGATTGACAAGAGTAGATCTATCAGAAGGTAATTTTTGTGATTTACTGTTCATTAGATGGAGTTCATGTATGCCATAGTCTTAAAAAAAGAGTGCTCTATTTCTGAATGACTTACAGTTTATCTTTGGTTAAGTGAAGAGTTATTTGCACGATTGCAATCAACTTGTTGTGAAAAATTTCCAGTATTGAATTTTATAGAAAATGAGGTTGAAATTCTGAATGTCTCAAGTCATAACTGCATATTTGATAAGGACATTTTTCTTGTGCTTAGGTGAGTATTAAAACGAGAATAAGAATGGTTGTTGTTAAGGATCCATGGGGTCATGCATAGGATCTAAGGCTAAGAAGCGTTGCTAAAGTTGTGACATCCGTTGACTTGAGCTAGAACAGTAGAAAACAATGATGAGTAGTTTGCAGGGAGACAGTAACTGAACTTAACCAACCCCTGAATCTTGTCTAATGGTGTACTTACACAGTCCTTTGCATATTTCCATTCCATCAATATCAACATCCTCTTGAGTTTCTAGCATTAATTCCACTCTGTTATTTTTATCTCAACTAATTTATGTTGTCCTCTGCCCTTTTTTTGTTATTTTATTTTTATCAATTCCCTTAAGTTTGTTTGTGTTACTTTCTTTCTGACTGGCACCTGAAGAAATCAAGCTTATGAGCAATAATGTTTTGCTGGTTATTTGTACTTCCTAGATCAAAGTTATGAAGGAGACTTATTTCCCTGAAATAAATGAAATGTATCAGAGAATTGCTGCCAAGTTACAGCAGGTAAATTGTCTCTGAAATTTCTTCCGGATTATCTGTGCATGCATGATTATCTGCAATTTCCCCATGTTGAGCTTTTGTATTAGTTTGTTTTCCTCATCAGCATTGCCTTTCACTGTATCATCTGCACTATTCACCTACCCCACCCCCCAACCGCCCCCCACAACCATGCATCGACACAGAAGAAGTGGAATAGAAACATTTTGTTTCACTAATGTTTTGCTACAAAGGATCAATGCAATTTTTAATTCTCGTGTATGTTAACTTTGCTTTCCAGCATGACTCTCATCCGCAACAACCGAAGTCGGAACAGCTTGAAAAGCTGGAGGTATTCAAGGCCATGTTGGAGCGCTTGATAACATTCTTACAGGTCTCTAAAAACAAAATCACACCTAGTTTCAAGGAGAAATTGGGTTCCAATGAGAAGCATATTGTAAGTTTTCTAAACCCAGGCAGATCAGGAAGCCAATTCCTAATCTACAGCTAGGACAACTTCCCCAGCCTCATGTGCAACCTATGCAGCAATCCCAGTCTCCAGTTCTTCAATTGCAGTCCCATGAAAATCAACTGAATACCCAGTTGCCATCAATGAATGTGCAAGGTTCTATACCAACAATGCAGCAGAACAATATGTCAAGCTTGCAGCATGGTTCTCTTTCATCTTTATCTGGGGTTTCTATGTCACAACCAATCATGATGATGTGGGACGAGAGATTTTAAGAGAAGAAAAGGGGGAAGAGAGAATGATATTGTAGCAAAAAATAACTAATCAAATAGAAAGGCTGAGCTTAGAGACAGCACACTACAAATAAAGCACCCAATAGCTAGACATACAATCATAACAAATTCATCTTCTAAAGTTGGAGAACTTGCGAAAACTAGCAACCACAAAATAGTAACAAGTATCTATGCAATCTTCGATGAAGTACAACCACCTACGTCGCCAATATGGATTGATGTAGAGAACTGCTGCAATCGTCATCACCACAACTGTGTAACATACACTGAAACTGATGTAGAAAAACTCCATGTCTATGAAACCATCATCTTCTTGTTCATCATTAGGCACTGGCTGGGACAGCACTGGCTGGGACAGCACTACTTCTTCACTACAATTGTTTCGCAATGGAGGTCCACACAAGAAAGGATTTCCTTCAGAATAGCTTTCATCGAAGGTCCCAAACTGATATTTTCTCTCGGGTGTCTTACCTGACAAGTTATTGTGCGCCACACTAAAAATTTCCAGTGTGGTCATTTCAGTAAGTTGTGGAGGGATGTCACCATTCAAGTTGTTGTAAGAAAGATCCAAACTCTCAATCCGCTTCAGGTTTGAGAATGTTGCAGGTATAGATCCATTGGAGATTGTTGTGTGATAAGTTTAATGACAGTATCTCACTTAAGTTTCCAAATTCTGGTGGGATTGCTCCTACAAAGTTGTTATCGGAGAGATCAATACCAGACATGTAGCTAAGAATTTTCCCCTTGTAACCATAATACATATTTTTAGTTGTAAATTCTATCACTTCTTCTGTAAAGTTAGGCCAATAACCCTTTAATAAGGTGTATATACTATTCACTTGTGGTGGACCCATTATTTCATTATAAGCCTTTTCTATGAACCCTGGTAGTAAAAAACCTCCGAGATTCATTAACGCTTTCTGGGAACTTTCTTTGAAAGTAAGATTTTCCAAACAGGAGGGTAGCGGACCAGAGAGCTGGTTTTGTGAAACATCCAAAATGCTTAATTGTTCTAATAAGCATAACTGAACAGGGAGTTCACCATCTAAGTGATTAGCTCTCAGAAGAAGAACACTCAATGATGAAAGATTGCCAACCCAATTTGGAATTGAGCCGGTGAAGCTGTTATCTCTAAGATCCATCGTAACCAGGGAAGAGCTGTTATAAAATTCATATTTTAATGGACCGCTCAATCTATTTTTGGATAGATGCACATGGGTTATTTGTGGTGAATTGAAACAAGATGGTATATATCCAAACAAGTTGTTCTCAGAAAGGTCCAAATATTCAAGCTGGTCAAGCTTACAAAAAAAGTGTCTTGAGATAGGACCCTCAAAATGGTTTTTGGACAAATCAATTGCTACAAGGTTCGTAGAATTGACGAACCACCTTGGAAGTATGCCTGAAAATTGATTGTTACTCAAATCCAATACAATCCACGTTTTCCACCCATTTAATGGAGAATCTGATATCTGACCCCAAAAGTTGTTATCACCTAGATAGAGATATTCTGAAGTAGAAGAATTGAACATCGAAGTTGGTATTTGCCCACCCAAATTGTTGTTTGACAGCTTGAGAAACCATATTGTTGTTAGTAGTTCTAGTTTTACCGTGGACAATTGATTGTTGGATAAATCTAAAACTCCCAAAGAGCTCATATTTCCTAAACAAGAAGGAATACAACCCGTGAATCCATTCTTAGCCATCCTTAAGCCATCCAGATTTGGAAAGATCAAACAAATATCCTTTGGAATTTGACCGCTCATGTTGTTGTTGGATATATCCAATTCAGTCATTTTTGGATATGGGTGATCTTGCAACTGCAAAGTACCAACAATGGAGTTCCCGCTTAGATATAGTTGCTCCAATCGTGATTGTTCTTAAGCAACCACGATGGAAACATTCCGGTGATGTTGTTGTGGGAGAGATCAAGGAATCTTAAGTGGTATTGGTAATAGAGGAAGTTGGGAATTTCTACATTAAGTGCTTCCGTTGTTTTTGACAAGCTAAAAAAGACTAGTTGGAACTTTGGAATCAAATGATCAAATGCAGCAGGTTCTATTACTAATCTGTTGTTCTCATTGCAGAAGAACTTGAGGCTTGAGTGGTTCATAAAAGGTTTCATTGAAGTGGGAACTTCAAAGAGGTTATTTGATAGTGAGAGGAATTCAAGGGATATGAGGTTGGTTAGGGGACTGAAGGCAATATTTCCAGTAAATTGGTTTTCAGAAATATCTAATAGTTGTAGAGAAGATAAGTTCCCCAAACAATCTGGGAGTGAACCTCCGAAATTATTTCCAGAGAGATCTAATTGCTTCAGATTCTTCATTTCACACCAACCTGTACAATTTATGGATATAAAGTCATTAAGGATGAAGGCTAAGTCAAACATGATAAAATACTATCATTAAATTGATCATTGCATAGATATAAAGTCTTCATTTTTTTTTATAATATAATGAGTATTATTGATTATTGAATATAGTTTTAATTATCGATGAGAAGTTTTGAACAATCATTTGGTTTGATTAGTTTTAAATAATATAATATTTTTAAAAATTATAAAATATTATGTATTTTTAAATAATTTATTCTTTTGATATGTTTGTTATGAAGCTTAAAGTAGATAAGGTGTCTTTTCAACACATCTCTTGAGTTGCCTTGCCAGATTTGGGTCTCGGGTTTTGACAAAATTGATCTTTAGATAGATACGAAGTCCTCATTTTTGTTGATAAAGCAACAATATAATTAAGAGAATGTCATGTGAAGCATTTAGGTAGAAACTGTGTATTATACCTGATCCCGTAAACATATTGTTTGACAGATCCAAAGACTTGAGGGATGAAAGCCCGCTCGGAATTGATAAGATGCTGCTGTTCAATTGATTGCCTCCCAGGCAAAGGTTCTCTAACTTTCCCAGCCTCATCGGTAGGAGTTGAAAACCTACAAGATATATAATTCTCAAATTATACATGAAAAAATATACAGTGCATAGATTAAGGAAGAAGATAGATTGCAAGTATCCATTCTATACATCGTCACTTGTAATTTTTAATCATCCTAGTTTCGATCCAGCTAGCTCACTTTAATCTCTTCCTGTCTTATTAGAAAAACTATTTATGGATAAGATCAAAGCTCCATAGATATAAATCTTCATATATGAAAGTTGATTATTATTATTATTATTATTATTATTATTATTATTATTATATATATATATATATATATATAAAAGTCCTCAATTTTCTTGATAAAGAGAAAGTAACTTACTATTGATAGATCCCACAGCTGATTGTCTAAAAGATATAAAGACTTGAGAGATGAAAATCCAGTTAGAGAAGAAAAAATGCTATCGTTGCATTGATTCCCACTTAGATGGAGTTTCTCCAGCTTTTTCAACCTTGATGACAAGACTTTGAAACCTGCATGATGTTTCTCAAAGCATTGAAATGATATCGAAAGGAGAAAAGAAAAGGTTTCAAGCTAAATAACTAAAAGGTTACCATAGAAGCTACCTCCCGATCCTCACAACCGATTGTGTGAAAGATGTAAAGTCTTGAGAGTGGAAAGCCAGTCAAGCATGACAAAATGCTTTTATCATTAAATCGGTTATACCATAGGTCAAGTTCCCTCAGTTTTGATGATAGGACTTCGAAGCCTGGAAGAGAATCATCAAAGCAAGATAATTGACATTAAACACCAACCAACCTTCATTTATTTTATTATTATAATTAAGTGCGGAAACATTGAACTAACCTTCATTCTCCAAGCAACCAACCAATCCATTATATCCCAAATCAAGACTTTGCAATTCTTTAAAAGGCAGAAACAATGATGCGTTGAGAACCCAATCGCCCAAGCTCTCATCCCTTGCTTGTCTAAGAACGAGTTGGATCACTCGCCTTGTAGTGTTATCACACTCGATCCGAGGCCACTCACAACAATTACTACTGTCCACCCAATCTCCCAAGGAAAAGCCATCTGGGTCGATCAAAGAACGGATCTCCAAGAGACCAATTCTCTCTTCCTCCGAACACCCATAACAACGACCAGACCATTCGCCAACCAAAGTCAATAATGCTAGCAACATCCAAGCCCCCATTTTTTTCAACATCATCGTAGATAATTCTATGAACTACTACGTAGAATATTGTTTTTTGTTATGTGCCTTTGGGCAACCACGGAGTCCTATTTATACAACACTATGGCCATTTCCATGACTTTATCTGCATATCTTGTGCAGATTCTATGTTTTGAGATGTTTTCTTTATTTCATTTCTTTTTGGAATATTTTTGGATTTGAATATTATTTTATTTTATCTTATTGTTTACACTTAGTCTACTCGCCAGGTTGGGAGAAATATTCAAATTAGTTATGTGCCTTATTGACTGGGAGTCCATTATTGTCGTAGTGCTGGGGTTAATGGAAAGAAAAGCAGGGTGCAAATAAAATAAAATAAAATAAAATACTTTTCAAAAGTTTTTTTATATTACACTCTGGTGTGAAAATGAATAGAAAACTATAACAAGGGTGTGAAAATGAGTTACTTCTCCAAAAAAAATATATACAATATTATTGATTATCTAATGGAAAGGATTCATGAAACTCCGCCTAATATATATAACAGAGAAATTGTCGGTATAACAACTGAAGATTTGTAGGTATAACAACTGAAGATAGCAATTAAAAAAAAGCGATGGTCATGACATGCTAGAGCTTTGAGTTATTGCTGTGTTCTAATGATGAAGATGTAGGAAAACGATCTCCCTTCTGCTGTCTGGAGCTGGGCTTCCTCTCCCTGTAAGAACAAGCAACATCTTATCTGGGGGGCGCATCATCACGTGAAACGCAAGGAGCTTGCCACCCATTATAGAGTGTGGATATACGACTTTCTCTTGTATCATATCTTCCACAAATCTAAAGTAATTGATGAGAAAGTGGATATATCACTTTCTCTTCTTTATAACACTACTGGCGAAGATGAGTTAAAGCATTAAAAGGTTGTGAACACGGATGCTTGACTTGCTGTGCCATTTTGATTTTTAAGCACAACCATGCAGTAATTTCCTGGTGATTTCCTTATGCATATTGGTGGTCTTCCAGAATCTTTTTCCAAACAACTCTCATATTGTTTGATGAATTATTTTATTTATTCCCGTTCAAATGTTTTCATACATGAATACTGTAGAGTATATATTGCAGTGTGAGATAAGGTTAACTCATTGCATTTTCATAAATTGAAAGGATTTCTCTTCTTTTCTTTGTCAATTACAGCACATGCATGGAGGTGTTCTTTCTCAGAGTAAATGCTATTGTAATGTTTTCACAGAGACTCCCCTGTTTTGCAACTAATTCACTTATATATCTTGGAACATAGCCATAAATGAAGGGTTCTTCCGATTCAACAAAATTACTATTTGATGTCTATGTATTTTGATGTTGTATATTACTTGACCGACACTTGCTTATGTCATTATTTGTTTTTACTTTTTGCTAATGATTCCTCACATTTCTTATATTGGCGTGGTTAGTGAGTTCAGGGTTGTTGCTCGCTGCTACTAACTTCTCTATACTTTGCATGGTCTAAAATTTTAGCTCAAAAACCTATTTGCAAACATATAACCTGTTAAAATCCCTCCAACACTTAACTACAATAATTTGTTAATTGCATGCTACCTAATAAACTAATCACAGCTCCTAGAACATTCAGAATTCTATTATGCTTTTGGAGTTGTAAACTAGTCTTCATCCATGTATATAATTTAGATAGCAATTTTTTTTTATATAATTTATAATAAACCTGAAATCATTCCTGGGCATTATTGACAGATAGTCAACGTATTCTTTACTATTTTCATCATAGCTATTTCTATAAAAACTGGATTAATGCACCGTTTATAGTATTAAAAACCAGAGAGAACAAGCTTTTTCTATATATAAAATTTGGGTAAAAAACTGTATCTATTCAAATCATTTTTTTGGATCAAACAGTGGCCCTATAAAATACTTCAACTAACAACTTCTAACTTTGTTGTCTAATTGTCAACCTGATACTTCTACACCATTAAACAACCACTAAGCAATCATATTTTCATGATCTATACCACTAAGCAATTATATTTTCTAAATATAATATTTTTTTATCTCGAAATAAAGAAAACATAATGTTACCTCACTACAACATTTAATAGTTTACCCACGTTAAAAATATTCAAATTAGTTTTGTTGGCATGGAAACCTCACCAAACAATTTGCGTGGACCTAATTGACTGGGAGTCAATTATTGTCGTAATTGATGAGAAAGTAGATATACCACTTTCTCTTCTTTATAGCACTACTGGCCAAGATGAGGAATTTCCTGGTAATTTCCTTATGCATACTGGTGGGCTTCCAGAATCTTTTTCCAAACAATCCTCGTTAGACACTGCTCGTGGATTAACCCGGAGTAAGATTTGTATCATGGTTTTTTATCATGTTAAGGTAAACTTGGATCAACCTAATTTTATGTGTATGTGTCTAAACGACATTGTTTTTTATATATAAACATAAATATGAATCTCGAGCTCTTTTATAATCTTAAAAGATAGTATATTAATAGTCGAACGATTATCCACCAAGATATAATTTACCTTCTTTTCATCGATATATCTTTTAATAAGAAAATATTGTTAAAAAAGTTTTGATTCAAGCAACAGGTCTTCATCGTTAAAAAATATCTATGTGGTGCATACAACTTGAGACAAGTTGAAAGAGTTAGTCATGACAGGTTTAGTAGGAGTTTTCTTTATAGTTTTCTCATTTTTTATGTTAAATTAGGAAGAGATCGATAAGAAACTGAACTTGAAGATGGACTCTATCATTGTTAACTTCTTGATCAGAATACTCCAACATGATGGTCAGTGCAAAAATTTTTTAAAAAAAAGATAGCGAAAACAAAGTAATTAAACAAGACAGATTTAGGATTCCACAGATAAATATAGTTACAACACTTCTCTATTGAAACGATCAACAATAAGGCTAAGCTATGAGGTCAACACACTAAAAAGCACCCCTTAGCTGGACACAATCAAGAAAATTGCCGACAAGTTTCGAACTAACACAATTTTGGGCCAAGAATGCAAGAAGCAAACCACTGATTCCCCCACCAGCAACCACAACAAATTCAGTGCTCCCATGCTAAGATCCTCTGAAGTTGGAGAACCAGCGAATTTAATACAAGGCTTCAACACTCCGAAGCCTGCTAGAGAAATATGAAAGCAAAATAAGTAGCATTAAACAACAGCCATTTCATCAGTTTTAATTTTAGTTTAACACAATAATATGAACCAACCTTGATTCTCAGAGGCACCCAGCTAATTCATTAGCCTTCAAATCAAGACTTTGCAATTCTTTAAAAGGCAGAAACAAAGATGCGTTGAGAACCCACTCGCCTAACCCCCCAATCCCCAGCACCCCCAAGAGAGAGTTGGGTCACTGGCCTTTCAGTGGTATCGCACACGATCCTAGACCACGCACAACAATTACTGCCCAGGTATTTCAACAGTTATGGCTTGTGTGGGTTTTGGTTCACGATGGAGATGATGGATACAATAATGTATTTCGACAACAAAACTTTCAATTCTTGTGAATGGCTCTCCAACTAAAGAGTTCTTTATGGGAAAGGGATTGCGAAGAGGGGACTCTTTGTCAACATCTCTTTTCAATATAGCAACTGAGGGTCTTAGTAGAATGCTAAAAAGAGATGTGATTTGGGACTTATAAAAGGTATTTGTTTTGGTCACTTTCAGTTTGTAGATGATACACTCATCTTCAGTTCATATGATTTTCCATCTCTTCAAAACATCAAAAGAACTATGTGATGTTTTGAGTTGATTTCTAGGCTGAAGGTTAATTTCCGCAAGAGCTCAATCACTAGAACTATTGTTTCTTCTTCAACTGCTAGCAATCTAATATGTAGGATGGAGGGGATGCCATTTAAGTATTTGGGCCTGCCTATTTGTGCATCTTCATCTCATGTGGAAAACTATTGTTAATAGAATCAATAGCAAGTTGGCACTTATCTATTGGTGAGAGAGTGTGCTTGCTTAAATCAATTATAAATAATCTCCCTATCTGCAACCTTTCTCTATTTCCTATCATATCCACTGTTGCTACCAAAATTGAGAAACATATCATATATTCTTTCTTTGGTTCTTAGGAGGAAGGAGGGAAAAAACTATGCAATGTTAAATGGGCATAGGTGGTTCCTCCAAAAAACAAAAAAAAACAAAAAGGGCTGGGTATAAACTACATTATTAATAAAAATCATGGGTTAATAACACTTCCATAGCAATCAAATGGATATGTATTTTCCCTATTAATTTCTCAAGTTACCATGATGAGAGTGTGATGTGACTCCAAGAAATGTAGGATATGTTAGGTATACAATGTCTCTGTGATATGGACATAATCATTTTTGGTATGTCAAATTCTTACTATTTCACTCTTAAGAGTAGAAAGATGTAGTTCGTTGGACTACCACCAAGGCTTAACAACAATAATAAAAAGAAAAAAAAAACATGTGAAAGGAAAAGGACTTGATCTTATAAGCCCAAATGATTTTAAAATGATTTTGAGAATGAGGTTTATAAAGAGTTTGTTGTATTTGCTTTAGTGTGGCTAAAAACGTTTTAGAGAAAGCACTTGAAGCAGCAAGTGCGGTTTTGAAAGAGTTTCAGAGGCTGTTTGTCTCGCTGTCGCAAATGGCGCTTTTATTTAAAACGCATTCCGTAGCCGTTTGGTAATCAAAAACCTTACTTTACTGTGCATGGGATCCACATGTTTTTTGCGTTTAAAACGCTGGAAAGAAAAAGCAATGAAAACATGCTTTGCATGCACTGTAGAAACCTGCGGACAGTGCAATTCCCTGCTGTTCAATTGTGAATTGCACATTCCGTGGAACGGTGCAATTCACTTGCACGCTTGGTTTTTTTTTTTTTTTTAGTGTGTTAATTGTATTAATTTTTTTAAAAAAAAAAACTAGTTTAGAAAATTAAATTCATTCGGGATGTGAACAATATTTTTTTCTCGAAAAACTAGTATAGAGTGAATTAAATTTATGCGCACAGTAATATCAATTTTATATCTGATAATATTTTATCTAATTTTATTACACGTTCAAAAAGTTATGAAAACGTAGTTCTTATCGGATGAATTTTGGACGTAATGGAATTATAAATAGTTTAATAGAATAATAAAAAATATTTTATATAAAGTATTATTTTTTCCATGATGTAATAAGAGTAATTAATTTTACAATATTTAAATTTAAAACCATCAATATTAATATATTTTTTAAAAAATTATTTTATAACCTCAATTTCAAAAACATTCTTAACCAAACACATCAAACTACTTTTTCTTAAATCTCAATTTTAAACACAGTTTTAACCAAACACCTATTTTTTCAAACCAACCTCAACTAAAAGTACTTTTTATAAAAACAACTTTTTTAAAACCACAACCACAACAGCTACCGCAATACCAAACACACTCTCAAGATATTTTTTCCTTTCAAGGTTCATAATTCCTTACCCTGTTATACGTGACATTCAACACGAAATAGATTTTATCCCTAGTGTTATAGTGACCTCTTAAGGTTCAAGCAAGAAACACACTTCAATATCATTATGCGTTATTGTATTCCTAACAGAGGCCCTCTTAGCAGACATACCCAACCCACAACTATTCCAGAATAAAATCTTCATTGATAAATGATTTTAAACCTTACCAAGTTATTCCAGAATAAAAATCTTCAAATTCTACCGCCCTCAATTCTCATTCATCAACAACAGTATACATTCAAACAAGTGATCAATAGTGTTGATGAAAAATAAATCAATAGTGATCAAGTGACGAGGACTAGAGTAAGATTCGCTCCATTGTAAGTTTGACAAGCTTCGCCTCCTCTAACTGTAACGAAAGATTCAGTGCCTAATCTCTGGACGGAGAAGGGGACGCCCTTGTTATGTACACGGTTGCTCTGAATGGTTCGATGATGCTCCTTTTAAACATATCTTGTCAGGTTCTCAATTTCATACCGGTTAGTGTTTTTTTTTTTAATTGAAACGGTATGTTTTGGTTTTGGAGTATTTTGGTGTGCTGTTTCGGGATTTTATATATATATATATAATTTCAATTCAAATTTAAAGATAAACTAACTTGAAATTATGCAATTTAAATTTCAAACACAAGAAAAAAAGTGAGAGTTGAACCGATATAACCCGATCGACTAGATGGGTCCAAAGACAACCTGAACGACTAGTAAAAATAGAAAGACAACCTGAACGACTAGTAAAAATAGAGTTTGACTCAAAAAAAATTTAAAATAGCATATTTTAAAAAAACTATATTGGAATGACAACAAATTGGATCAACTCAGGTCAACTCAAGTTAACCTTCTAAATCTGTAATCCAGGTTATAAGACCATAATAACACTAAATAAAGTAAATCAAAACAAATTATAAAGCTAAATTCTAAATAAATTTATTATTGAATGGTTAAATTGGAAAAAAAAATTAATCTAAAAGAAGAACTCAAAAAAATAACCTTTCAAAACAAAATTATGAAAATGTCACCAGCAGTCTCACAAAGCCTTTTTAAACTCCAATTGCCCTATAATTAATTTCAACCTTAGTTATAACAATATGTTAGGAAAATCTTCATAAAATTTCAGTCTGATCCACTAGTTGGATTGAGAGATATGATTGATATTGTAAAACTAGATAATATATAAATGTACCTTTGAGTCCGTTTGTTTATGCGGCTGCGGTTGCATTTTAAGTAAACATTAGATTTAAGTTGTTTGGTAAAGAAAAAAACAGGATTTATTGTGCATGGGCCCCATTGTTTACTGCGTCTACAATGCAGAGGGAGAACGAAGCAGCTTGGAGCTGCTTTTTTTGCAAACTATGTTACAGCACAGTAACCAAAGGCGCGCAATTGAACTTCCTTCCAGTAACCAGAGGCATGCGTTTTTTCTTCTTCTTCCAGTAACCAGAAGCGCGTGTTTTTTCCTTTTCTTTTGCACTTCCATGTCTCCATTGTTCACGTGAACAGTGGAGACATGGAAGTGCAGAAGAAGAAGAAGAAGGAGAATGAGTGGCTGGGGAAAACAGGGAAAAAGTCCAACTCCATCACCAAGCAGACACTATGAGAGGAGAAGGAGCAGAACAGAGGAATAGAAAAGTGCTCAACTTTCATCTTCCTCCCACTTTGCTTTTATCAACATTATACTGTTCAAGTGAATTTTAATTCACTTGAATAGTGTAGCAACACGCTTGAATTTAGTACACACTTGTTGCTTTGCCTAGCTGGGTCACTGGCTTGGGCCAGTGATCGGGTCAGGCTGGCTGGGTTTAGCCCAACCCATATGGGTCGGACCGGGTCCGACCCAAACCTAAATGCATTGACCCGAGTCCACTCCAAACCTAAATGCATTGAACCGGGTGTGACCTAGTAAAATAAAAAAATCCAAAAAAAATTCACAGATATTGTGTTTTATTCGAAAAACTAGTGTTAAATATTATTCAATGACACTACATTAATTAGACGGAGATCGCTTGATGACGTAGCATTTACTGGAATTTGATCGCAATCCTAATTTTGTTTCTGATTATATTTTACCTGATGTTGTTGCGCTCATAAGAAATTTATGAAACTGTAGTCCTTGTTAGATGTATTTCATACGTGATGGAATTGTAGATAGTTTAATGGAATAATAAAAAATATTTTATATAAAGTATTATATATTTCATGATGTAATAACAATAGTTAAATCTATAATATTTAAATTAAAAACCATAAATATTAATATATATATTTTTAAAATTATTTTATAACCTCAATTTCAAAAGCATTTTTAATCAAACATATTAAACTACTTTTTGTTTAACTTCAATTTCAACCATAGTTTTAACTAAACATATATTTTTTCAAACCAACCTCAACTAAAAGTATATTTTATAAAATAATTGTTTTCAAACCATAACTATAACAGCTACTGCAATACTAAAGACACTTGCACCCCTGGTCCTTCAACAAAATGCTGAGCTGTATATTAATTCTCAGAGACAATGATAACTAGTTGTTCTAACTAATCCGACACTTGCACCCCTGGTCCTTCAACAAAATGCTGAGCTGTATATTAATTCTCAGAGACAATGATAACTAGTTGTTCTAACTAATCCCTATACTTTTAAATACGTTTACAATTCAGTCCCTTCATTAATTTTTCGTTAGTAAAATGATGAGCTGTCAGCAATATTTCCTTAGTTTGTGCTGCTAACTTGACGGTAAAATATGATTAAAGGATCAAATAATTACTTAAATCAACTTGAGGAATTAATCTGTTTGCTTAACAAAAATACAGATACATGCGTGCGTGCGAGCGAGTGTTTCCTCATTAATTTTTTTTAGAAGGAATCTGGAAAAACTATACGGAGAAACACTATAGTAATCAACAATGTTTTAAAGAAAAAAAATTACAAAACTAAATTCTCAATCAGCTTAATATTAAAAAAATCGACAAATATAATTTTGAAAAATAAAGAAATAAAATAGAAAAACTATGTGGAAAAATATCGCAGCAATCCATAGTATTTTCAAGAAAAAATTACAAAATAAAAATTTTAACCAGGTTAATATTTTAAAAGTAAAATTAATAAAAATAATTTTGAAAAAAAAATAAATAAAAAAAAGGAAAGTTAAAAAAAGGTAATTTTTTAAAAAAATAATTTTAAAAAAAACAAAAAAAAGGAAAAGTTTTTTTTAAAAGAGAGAATCACTATGGATTACTGTTGTAATCCACAGTGATTTAGGTGTGGGGGAACAGTGATTCCCCCACATCATTTAGAGTATGTTATAATATAATCGCTTACGCACTGCTGCTCGTGTGTAATGTGGGGTTCAATCCATGTGAATCGCACGGTTTGTCCATATCTTTCTTATTGACTACAATTTTTGAGTTGCAGTGATTTAATTAACTATTA
>JACEGQ020000259.1:0-25000 GCA_015852605.2 Populus deltoides | reverse complement strand
TGAAAAAGCGGGGAGTTATGAGATTTAGTAGCTGTTTTGCCATAACTGTTGAGCCTGCTTTGAAGGTTGGCCTTGAGAACCACCTAGGGACCCGTCCCTTGAGTTTTGCTGCTGCTGATGTTCCAAAGACATCCCCGTTTGTGAATGATAATAATTTGGGTACCCAAGAGCCCCAAAATGCTGGGATGGTTGCTGACCTTGCCGAAATCCACCAGGCTGCTGATTCTGCCCCTGAAAGCTGTAATATGTGCTGGCAGGGACAGCAGACATTGTTCGCGATCCAGGCCCGTGCAGCCACATGGCTGAATTCTCATTCTGACAACGAAAGGAAGACACAAAATAAAGCTACTTTAACTTAAAGATAGAGTAGTATCCAAATGAGATAAAGGAATTTTTCACTACAGCCATCTCATTTCTACATTCCCTCACATCCATGTTGAACCAGCTAGATAATGGACCCCACATGAATGTGAGGGTAATAATCTCCCATGAAACAATTTCTTTATGTTGGTCATAACCACACACAAAACCCAAGCTTCCAGTAGCTACAAAATGAAAACTACAAGAAGATTTTGGACATATAAATAAGAATTTTCATAATGACACCTGTCCCTGTATGGATGATGTGTATTCAATGCAGACTAGGCAATTCACATTCGCGAGAGTTTTTCAATGCTAGGTAAAGAGCAGAGGCATTACCTGCTGAAGTGAGATCAAGTGGCTGGCATCCTTGTATTGAGAACCTAAAATATCATCATAGCCTATTGTTGAGCCTGCAGGGGCAGTGGGTGCGTTCAGAGGAAAGTTTCCTGCAGGAATGCTGGTGGAACTCCCGAATCCATACCCAGAAGCAACAGCAGCAGACTGAGGCAAGCTGCTTACAGAAACACTGTTCTTGTATTGAGGAAGCACTGCTGCCAGCGACTGATGGTATGAGTTATTACCAGCAAAAGTCTGCTGGAAGGCTGATGGCATATACGTGTAGCTCTGAGCCATGAAGGGGTAGCTGATCATGTTGGCAAAATGTCCCAAAGGAAGGGTAGGCTGTTGATATGGATGCACAGCAAGGTGTTGTGGAAGAGCAGGTCCTGTGGCAATGTTGGCACCAGGAAGAGTCTGAGGAGTTGGCTGAGGTGTAGAAACACCACCTGCTCTCAAAGCCTGGCATGTTTACAAGCCAATAATCAGAAGGAAACAACCAAACCATAACACTCCAACTAAGTTTGAAACTAGATTCATTATATAATTTTATTTTTTTGTGTGCGTGATCTCACTCTTTTTATTCACATTCTAAGACAACCTTACAAGACAGACAATAACCAGGAGGGAAACAATCAAATCATATCACTCCAACCAAGTTTGAAACTAGATTCAAATGTAAATTTCTTGTGATTTCACTCTTTTTACTCACTTTCTAAACCAACCAGATCACATCTTCATCTTATAAGAAACCAACTCAAATCACCAAAACATGAAGTCAATTCTATCATTATATGCCCCAATATCATCATATTATATTCAACAATTACAGAAATGCGAGAAATTGCAAAGAAATTTGAAGTTCAAAAGTATTTTGTTTGAAGAATGGTTATGAGATTTCTTCTCCTAATAATGTTGTATCCAATATTTTGCAATAATGGATTCATTTAATTTAAACAGCTGTTGTCCTCATTCAAAAGAAATAGGCCCTATCAAAAGACAAAAGATGCAAACTTAACAGATCACAACAACGAGGTCAGCTATGAGTTAGCATGTGTAAGCTCATCAGCTGAATGCTAAACCCATGACATTGTTCAATATGTGATACAGATAGCAATTACTATACAGCTTAGGAGCAACATGTATAAAAAAATCTGTCACAAGATGCTCATCACCATCAATGAATTCATTATCATGGAAGAGAAATGGTTGAAAACTGGAGAACAAATGAGATCTCTAGTTAGCAAGCTTTTTGCACATGATTTGTGAAACAAAGATGCATTGCACTTTCACTTCTATGTGATGCTACGTCTTAACCTACATCTGTACAGAACGAGTATGCTGAAAGCTCATTATCTACTTGGTTATAGACAACGGAACTTGAAAGTGTATGAAAAATAACAATAATGGAAATGTCTAGATCCCAAAACAGATGTTACGGAGATAGGTAAGGAGTATACCTCACATTTTTCAGTTAATTCAACAATTTCATTTTACAAAAATATATATTCCCCCCCCTACAGATAAGCAAGAACTATAGAGGTTTTCCATATATTAACAGTTAAATGACTTCTTAAATGCATCAGTAAATACATCTTGAGGAAAACATGGTAAACTTCAAGTTCAAGAATGCTATGGCAGCTGGGTACCTCTGACATGGAAATGCTTGGACCACTAATAGAAGTAGCTGCATTGCTGTATTTTGTGGGCAGTGATTGTGTCACAGGGAAGGGTGAGTATGGAAGATCAGTCTCTCTCCCAGCCTGAACAGTTGAGGCCAACAAAGCGCTTGGCATAGAATTTGTATATGCCTGCTGTAAACAAAAATGTAATAAGAAAAAAAAAAGAATAACCAGATCAATAATGTGGTACTCTCTCCTAAGTTTAGTTCTAGTAAGTTGGTAACACAAACTAATTGAGTAGATAGACACACATACATATGTACACAGAAACAGTATATATCCATTATTCCACACATAACCTCAGCTACACAAATGATAAGACAATAATAAAAAGAAAGATGAAGCAATGGGTACTTCACACTATTATCTTCACTCAATACTTCCATTTATCTAGCATGGCTGTCACATGAATAATTTAAACTCTCTCTCTCTTCAGCACACCAATCTCTCATGCATAAAATGAATAGAAAAGTAAAAAAATTCCTAGTTAGAGCTTTGAACAACAAGAGTCATTGATAAAATCCTTATCTTTGATATAAAACCAAATCTCTCTCTTTAAAAAAATAAAAACTTCCAGACAAACCACCCTTAACCACAATAAATTCAATATATCATGCAAAAATAGTGTGCATTAAAGAGAAAAGTTCAGTTTATTGTAATGCATTACCATTACACTCGAGAAAGGAGCAATATTCTGCATCTGAGTGCTTGTCTGTGGGTTATTAAATGCAACATTCAACTGTTGAGTGTTTTCATAGCTATAACCAGGTGTAGATGAAGGAAATGCATATTGATTTCCTTGAGTTGCTTCAGATGTCTCCTCCTTCAAAGTCTCTGACTGTGGAACTGAAGAAGAATCGTAATTTGTAGCACTCACGCCAGCTCTATGTACCAAACTTTCATCTACTGCATTTCTGAGATGCTCATCCCCATAATATTCAGGATTTCTACAAGAAACGTTCTTTCCACTTAATATTCAAAAATGAAAAACACACACAAGGATATAAAAAATGACCTTAAAAAGGCATACCTTGCTTCTGAATGTCCAGTTGATAAAGCATCTACCACTTCAGATGTCTCCTCCAAGCTTTTATTTATGGGCATTGATGCAAATTGCCCAGAAAAAGCAGAATTCATGCCAGATCCAAAACTCCCAAAGCTTAGGTGTGAGCATTCTTGAGCATGAACTTGCAGGTGATTTGGAATTATTACAGAAGGATTATTCTCTTCAGGCTGCACACCCTGATCATCATTCTGCAAACTTAGGTGCTGTAAGTTAGCTGCTACCGATGAAGTACCATCTTCAGCTGAAATCACATGAGATACAATCAATTCTGACAAATTGTCAATGGCTCCTTAAAGAAGGCAAAGGAGACAAGTTTAGAAGAGCATTGCTGTGTGTAATATAAGGAAAAATCACAAAATAATAAATTCCCCAGTGGATCATTACACTGTAGGAATGATGTTGATAGTCCCCACTGAGAAGGAGCTGATGAGAAAATCTAGAAACAGTGGAGGTGAGAAAAAACCAGCATTTTCTGTTATGATGTCACATGTTTTATGCAAAATTGTTGTCTTTTGTATTTCTATTTTGGGTGCATATATGCTGGGGCAGGACTGTTACATTCAAGCACTTGAAAAGCATCAGCCAACTACACATTATAATAGAAATACGAAGCTCAATACTCTCTGGACAAATCTTACTGAATTTACTTAATTTGCATACATAGGTGATCAGTTCAAGGCTGCAAGAATCTAAATAGGAAAGACAAAATCATCACAAGAAATCGATCTTATCCTCCAATGCCTCAAGTCAATGTTGAACATACAATTCATCAAAATACCATATGAGGAGAAGTTAAAATTTTGAAAGAAATAGTTGAATGCAATTGGGAAGTGATAGATGAATCTAGAACATTAAACTCACCTTCATTATTCTCAAAAGCAAGACTGTCAGACTGGTAGGAATTAATGTTTTCATACACGTCATTATCAAAAAGAGATGAACCTCCAGAACCATCCTCCTGCGTATTTCTAGTAGATACAGAAGCAGGTCCAACATGGTTTCCATCAAAAGATTCAACATGAGCATCTTCTACTGTTTGATCATCTAACTGGGACTTGACATGCTGACTACCTCTATCCAGAGGCAAGTTGGATAGATCTCCATACAACTCAGAATCTGCAGGAACGTCCCGAATAGAGGATGTAATAGCAGCTGTTGGCTGCTCAATCGATGGCCATTCATCGTTAGAATGGTTATGCTGGCTTGTAGCCATTTCTGGTTCTGCAGTTATTTCCACCACCTTGGAAGCATAATTTTCTGATGAATGAAAACCATTGTGTGATGCTGCCAAAGGAGGAGCTGCAGCATGGTGATGATTAACACTTTGGTGAGGCAGTATGATTGATGCCTTATTTTGCGGCCTACCCATTTTCACAATGTCAGCCATTGATACCTGACCTGGAACCCCCATCCAGGCAGATTGATATACAGGAGAAGGCTGTGGTGATGAAGAAACTCCATCACCTGCACCTATGGTGGACATTTTATTTTCTGCGGCCACAGAATCACTGCAAGAAATATAAATCAAACATGATAAACAATAAACTCCACACTGCATACACATTGACACTAGTAATCATATTGCCCCAACAAGAAATGAAGCATCCCAAAATAGACAAGAACAAAACAACACAGTCCCAACAGAAGAATTTCATGATTTTTTCACATATTAATACATATAAATTAATAAAGATGAGCACATAACAAATCTTTTCTTTTGCAGAATTAACTAACAGTAGCAATGTAGTTTGGATCCACTGAGATGAAAGCTATATGTAAAACAAACACCGCTATAATTCATAATGCAGTCATCATGTGCCCCAAGTAGGTAATTTAACCCAGATTTGTTCCAATCTAAGAAAATCATGCAAATTGGAAAGCTATCCAATTATTTATCCCAGGCCAGTAAATCCATGATGGCCCTTTTATTCAGGAAAACTATCCAATTCTTAAGAGCACTGAGCTATGGAAATCTTGTTTTACAATACTAGATATGAAGTAAATGACATCAGCACATGCATTATAAAAGAAATATAGCAGAGAAGTTATCACAAACATGATAGTTTTATCATACCATTCCTCAAAAACATGAATAAATATAGACATATAGTATAGAGAATTCTCAGCCCAAAAAATTCCACTACTAAGGTTTAAACAGGAAAATTACCTGCGTGATGAAGGTTGCCAATTAATATTATTTCCTGCACTACCAGATGCAGAAGGAAAAGGATCAACATAAGCATTTGTTCCATTTTCCTTCTTGTATGCAGGTTTGCTGTGGAAAGTGCTGGATTCTGAAGAAAAGTTGTTTGTTATGGTCCACATCAATTGCACACTAAATAAATGATTAATTGTAGTAAATTGAATTGCAGCATTCTCATACCATTAGAGTTGAAATACGCAGACCTCCCAGGGCCACCGCGCCCATAACGGTCTGCACCGCCTCTACCACCACGATTCGAAATGTTACTAGCACCACGAGACCTGGAATCAGTTGAATCCTTATTCTGGATCAACAAAAGAAAGAAAAGTGAGAATGGATGACAAGAAAAAAAAAAAAGATAGCTACAGATGGGCCACTGAAATGAAATACTAGGAATTTTCCAAAAAGATGCTTCCCTTAAATTAAGGGTTTTAAGGCTAAACAAAATAGTTTGCTTCAA
Organism: Populus deltoides; assembly: GCA_015852605.2. Classification (NCBI taxonomy): domain Eukaryota; kingdom Viridiplantae; phylum Streptophyta; class Magnoliopsida; order Malpighiales; family Salicaceae; genus Populus; species Populus deltoides. Next base: position 18,890 of record JACEGQ020000259.1, on the reverse strand, counting down.
TAGCCTTTCAAAGAAACAGATAATAAGCAAAGGGATTTTTTTTTTTTGGTCTTGACACTAAATCCAACAATCAGAAAAACCAAGGAGATAAGTGTCTACATTGTATACCTCTTTTTTCTTTTCTCGCTTGCTCTTCACCTCATGGAAAGGATCTGCACAATGAACAAATTTCAAGTCAAATTCATATGCATGCAAAACTCAATAGAAGACTTGAGACCTCTCAATTTTCCAATTGCATAAAAGACAAAAAAAAAAAACATGAAGTATCAAAACTTTAAAGCAATACATTAATATGAGAGATAATGTAAGGTAATGACAAGAACCGAAACATTGAGATTAATATAACTAAAATCCCATACACAAGCAGCAAAACAGCTCGAACAAATCAGAAACATGAAGCCATAAAAAACAGCTAATGAGACAGCACAACCATCAGTTAAATCAGGGATTTGACATGGACAACAATGGCTGAGCAGCAGCAGTGGCCTAATTAGCTGTTAATCAATGTTACTTTGATTTTCTGATTAAAAAAAAAAAGGGGACTTGTATAAACACACCAAAAATAAAATTACGCAGGCACTTTTGTGCAAGTGCAAGCAATTTAGAATGTTCGTGATGTTCACTTAATGTCTACCAATCAACATATCCAAATCCACAACCTAAAATCTTCAATGATTACAGAGAGAAAGATAGCTCCATTGTCATGTTTTGTCAAAAAGGTAGGAACTTTAACTATATTTCTCCAGAACTTCCACTGTATAGCTTCTATTGCTCATATCTATGAACCAGAATCAAGCAATTCCATCAAAACTGCAAGACCACAAAACACACTACAAACTGCAGTAGAGAAATACTTCAACAAGATGAAACTGAAATCTTACCACACACCGGAAAGTTAAAAAAAAATTGAACTTTTCAGGTTAATAACTTCAAACTATCACGTCCAAGAAACATGATCAAACAATTTCATTGAAACTATATGACTAACACAAAATCCTCAGTTCGATTACCAAAAAAAAAAAATTATCGGCCCATGATAAAAACCCTAACCTGAAAAGGTTGGAACGCTTGAAACAGAAAGAAAAGTAAACAACTTGAAATCGAAAACTTAAATTGGTCAAAATCAAATTCAAGAGCCCAAGCAATAAAATATCTGTCAGTCCAATAATAAAAATATAATCCTCAAACTCCACCGAGACCCAAAAAAACAAAAGAATAGACCTTGAGAGAGGAGGCGATTAACAGCCTCATTAGGGTCCATGTTACACTCTTTAAGCATAGCGTAGATCTCAGGTTCAGGACAGCTAACAATCTCCTTCAAGCTTTGTACCATCTTCCTTGACGCTGCTGGTATCCCTGATATTCCAGTGTTACCCTTTCCATTATTGCTATTTACTCCTCCTCCTCCTCTACCACTCATCCTCTCTCTCTCTCTCTCTCTCTCTCTCTCTCAACAAGCACGCACGGATACAGTATCTGCTTCTCTCTTTCTCTCCCTCAGATCTGAGAAGGGAAGACAGCGTTGTTTGCTTTGCTCGTCTGAGTTTTCTCTTCGTTTTTTATACGCGGCGACAGAGGGTTTAAAGGACCGAGTGGAAGAGGAAATTATGCTCAAGCTCTTGCTTTTAAGCACTCAAAACCCTCTCTCTCTCTCTCTCTCTCTCTCTCGTGTGTGTGATTTTTTTTTTCTTTTAAATATTTCCTGTTTTGTTTTTCAGAAGACTAAATATTTATTGAGTGGGGCAATGGGCAATGGGCAATGGGCAATGGGCAATGGGGGAGTATGTTATCATTTTCCTTTTTTCTCTAATCATCGCATGATTGAGAAACTAAAGCCATAAATTATGGAATTTAGAAAATAAAGATATTATTATTATTATTATTATTATTATTATTATTAACACACACACTACTACTACTACACTACTAAACCATATCTAAATGATGCGGGAATCACTGTTTTCTCACACCAAAATCATTGTGGATTACAATAATAATTTACAGTAGTTTTATATTTTTGCACTTTTTATTTTTTTATTTTTTTATTTGTTTTTTTTCAAAATTATCTTTGTTAATTTTAATTTTTTAATATTGAACTGATTAAAAATTTTACTTTGTATTTTTTTCCTTTAAAATACTATGGATTGCTACGGTGTTTTTCCACATAGTTTTTCTATTTTATTCTTTTATTTTTCAAAATTATATTTGTCGATTTTATTTTTTCAATATTAAGTTAATTGAGAATTTAGTTTTGTAATTTTTTTCTTAAAAACCAACAAGTTGATTATTCGAGGCGTTCTGTCATTGTCGTAGGACCCTCACTTTCATTACATCGATGTGGATTGCCTCGCGAAATAGCAATAGAGCTTTTCCAGACATTTGTAATTCGTGGTCTAATTAGGCAACATCTTGCTTTAAACGGAGTTGCTAAGAGTAAAATTCGAGAAAAGAGCAAATTGTATGGGGGAATACTTCAGGAGGTTATACGGGGACATCATATATTGTTGAATAGAGCGTCTACTCTGTATAGATTAGGCATACAGGCATTCTAACCCATTTTAGTGGAAAGACGTGCTATTTGTTTACATCCATTAGTTCGTAAGGGATTCAATGCAGATTTTGATGGGGATCAAATGGTTGTTCATGTTAATTGCTACAGTTTTTCTTCACACGATTTTTTTTGTTTGTTTTTTATGATTTTCTCCAAAATTATCTTTTTCAATTTTATTTTTTAATATTGAGTTGATTAAAAATTACAGTTAGAATATGTGAGAAAAGCACTGTAGCTTTCCTCGCAAATTACTGTTGATTGCTACAGTGTGTTTTCCCACTATGGATTGCTAGAGTGTCTCTCAACATGGTTTTTTTTTCTTATGATTTTTTCAAAATTATCTTTGTCAATTTCATTTTTTTTTAATATTGAACTGGTTGAGAATTATAATTACAAGTCATTACAAATAAGACTAAATCATGTAGGGAAGTACTGTAACTTTCATCACAAAACATTGTGAATTGCTACAATGTGTCTGACATGTTTTTTTTCCCTATTTTTTTTTGTTATTTTTTTCTAAAATTATATCTATTGATTTTATTTTATTTTAATATTGAACTTATTAAGAATTTAGCTTTGTAATTTTTTTCCTTTAAAACACTGTGAATTGTTGCAGTTTTTTCCCATATGATTTTTTTCAAGATTTTTTCCAAAATTATCTTTGTCGATTTTTTTTTAAATATTGAGTTGGTTAAGAATTATAATTACAATAAAGCTAAATCATATAGGGAAAGTGTTGTAGCTTTTTTTCACAAAACACTGTGAATTGCTACAGTATTTCTCTAAATGGTTTTTTTTATGATTTTTTCTAAAATTGTCTTTTCGATTTTATTGGAGAAAACACTATAATTTTCGTCACAAAACATTGTCAATTGCTATAACGTTTTTTCTCATGGGTTTTTTTCATTCCAAGATTATCTTTGTTGTTTTTTTAAAAAAATATTAAGTTGGCAGAAAATTTAGCTTTATAATTTTTTTTTTTATTAACAAAAAAGCTAACAAATATGGCGAAAACAATCATTTTGTTCAATCTCTAAGTTTTTGATCACCAACACAACTTTTTTTCCCATCATGAAATATTGGCTTTATCATACATTTAGTTTTTATTACTCATCTAGCGCTGGTTCACAATTATAACACTATCAAGTACATTTGTTTTATAAACCTGCGGCAGTGCGCGGGCATGTCATCTCGTGTAGATTATAGTTTGTAACAACACCTGAATCTAAAATATTAGGCATTGTGTTTTTTAAAAAAATTTAAATTTTTTTAAAGTTTCAAAATAATATCTTTTTAGTATATTTTAATTGTTTTGATGTGTAGATATCAAAAATTAAATATATATATATATATATATATATATATCATTTTAATGTATTTTCGAGTAAAAAGTATTTTGAAAACTAATATCTACTACACTTCCAAAAAGGTTTTATGAGTCATCATTGTTAAGTTCAAATTACTATTGGAGGCATTGTTGTCAAAGTCGATAATTGAGTTGAAAAATTATATAATTTTACGAGTTAATATGTATCTAACGTATAAAACCAGATTAAAAACTCTAAAACTAGTAAATTCAAACTTGACTAATATAAAATCAATAAAATCAGACAGAGTTTATGAGTTTACTAAATTTGATTTATGGAATTAGCTTTGGATAATAGTTATAAAAATTAAAAAAAAATTATGTAAAAAATTTATTAATATTTTTTACAATAGTTACAAATATTAAGAAGAAAAAAAGACTCATTTAAACAAAACAATTTATACCATTTCTATTCTTGCCTATATTTTTATTTTCTATCACTTAACAGATAATTATAATTCTAAAATAATAAATTACATTAAAATCTAAAATATTATTAAATTGGATCTTAGTTTTTTTAAGGGATATTTTTTACATCATTAGATTAAATTATTTCCTTTGAGAAACTTTTCCTATTGAAAAAACCTATGTCTAAAGATAGCATGAAATTTTCATATGTGTCTATATTTTTTATATTTTCTTTATATTTATTAAAAATAAACTCTTTAATATTTGCCACATATTATTAAAAAGATAATCATCAAAACCAGGCATGGGAAATGTTCAAAAGGTGGGAAAAATCTTTAGAAAAAAAAATCCATAAGATTTCATGGACCAACCAAGTCCTCTTTGCCTAACATACCAATAGCAACAAGATTAGAAAAAAAAAAAAAAGCTAGCAAAATCCAAAGGCCATAAGTAAGATGAATGGTTTTAAAGTTATAAATATTATAAAAAATAAATAAATCTTCATTAAAGAAATTAGAATTGAACAGTCAATATGACTTCAGATTGCTAAACAAGTAAAGAATCTAGGAGAAAATCATTATAATATTTTATTTTGTAATTTCTTAGAATACTACTACGACTATTGCTACTATAATAATAATAATAAACTAACCTTGAGAGGTGTAGTTCATTGATCAAACTATAGGTTTACTCTATAAAGATCACTAGTTCAAGTTTCACAAACTTTAAAGCCACTAGAGGCTTACATGATCGCTAACTTTAGAGCTTATGAGATTAGTCAAGGTGTGTGTAAGCTGACTCGGACACCCACGTTAATAAAAAATAATAATAAACTTGGGTTTTAATAAAAAATGATCTGTGCTTATCATAAAGTAGGATATTGGCATATAAAATAAAATAATGGTGTGTCCAAATATAAGGATATCCCGTACTCCCTACTACGAGATGATGACCTACCTGACACTCCCTTCGTTTTTGCATTTAAATTAAAAAACAGAGTTTTGTTTTGGTGGGATTCACCATACTTATGATTTGCCTCAAGTTTAACAAAAGCGAAAAATTGATGCTTCATTATCCGCGTTCCACACCGCCTCTGTGTTCACTTTACAAAAGTACAGTACAAAGTGAATTAAAAATTTAATTCACTTTGCACAGTTCGGCTGAATCCATTGTTCATGGGCGAACCGGTCCAACCTGAACCTAAATATATTGGACTAGGTCCGACCCAGTAAAAAAACCATTTTTTTAATTTTTAATTGTGTTTTATTTGAAAAACTAGTGTTTGACATTATTCAATGACATTACATAAATTAGAAGAAGATCGTATGATGACGTAGCATTTACAGAATTTGATCGTAATCCCAATTTTGTTCCTGATGATATTTTACCTGATTTTATTACACACTCAAAAAAACATGGAAACTGTAGTCCTTGTAGGATGAATTTATATAAAGTATTATTTATTTCATGATGTAATAGCAATAGTTAAATCTACAATATTTAAATTAAAAACCATCAATATTAATATGTATCTTTTTAAATTATTTTATAACCTTAATTTGAAAAACATTCTTAACCAAACACATTAAACTACTTTTTGTTCAACCTCAATTTCAACCACAGTTTTAATCAAACATATATAAATATCAAATCAACCTCAACCAAAAGTGTTTTTTATAAAACAACTTTTTTCAAACCACGACAACAAAAGTTACCACACTACCAAACACACGTACCTGTGGTCATCGAAATGCTGCAAGCTGGGTTAAATTAGAAATTTAATAATTAAGTTAAATCTTGATTAATTTATAATAAAATAAAAAATAAAGCACCAATAACAACAATAAATAATTTTTTTAAAAAAAATTCCCTAGGCAAAGTTGGGTTAAAACACGAGACTTGTGACCTAATATATAAGATTCGGTTAAAACGGTCCAATTTTTCAAACTCGTGACCCAAAAAGTTAACAAAATCCATATTAATAAAATGTTAAAGGATGAAATCGAAAAAAATCCAATAAAAAAGGGTGAAAAACAAAACAAATAGCAATCAAAAGAATAAAGATAAAATATGACATAAAATAAAATTAACTAAAATATTAAAGGATGCAATTAAAAAAAATTATTCAATTAAAAAATAATATAAAATATTAAGCAATGCAATTGAAAAGATAACTCAATTAAGATAATAAATCAAAAAACAGAAATCAAAATAATAGGAACCAAATCTGAAAGCTGAAAAAAAAGAAAGATTAAATTGAAAGAAAATCTCAATTGTATGGATAATCTAAAATAAAAAAAATAGCAATAAAAATAAATAGATTAAATCCAAAAAAATAAATTGAAAGGTTGCTTTGATAATGTATAGGGGTTGGCTTTAAAACTGAGGAAGAGAAAGGAAAGAATGAAGAAAAAAAAGCCACCGGCACAAAACCCGACATATTTTTGCCACACCCATTGCATAGGAATAGAGGCAATGTTATGGTGATTATAGCATCTTCGTGGAGGTCAAAGTTTGGCTGCCGAAGAGCGTCTTACATGTTGTCCAAAAACCATAGAAGAACCCATATACACAACTGCTTTTTTTAGATTAAACAATATTTTATTTATGAAAAATACTAAACTACCTCTAGCCATACTCGATAACTTTATAAAAAAAATCAAAATGAAAAGATAAAAACACCTCTTGACCCAAAGCAAAGACAAATCTCATCCAAGAGCTTTGTGGTAATTTTACTGTGCAAGTAAAATGAAAAACTCATAACTAAATTTGCCCACTAATGCATATTGTTTTTCCTCCAAAGGTATATTAGTCATTTGACTACTCAATAAACAATAAAAATACTATTATACCCCTGCTTCAAAGGTCATTTGTGTTGTGTTAACATGGGCAAAATTGTCATTTTATTGTTCCAATCCACAGTACCAATGAATCTATAGTTAGAGGAAAACAATCACTCCTTTTAGTTTCTTTTAATTTGAATTTTAAATGGAATTTAATTTATAAGAAATAGAAAATAAACAAATTAGATAAGAGATTCTCTAATTTGCTAAAATAGTTTCTTTTAGAATTAATAATATTTCAAAATACTCAAGTCTTTCTTTCCTTCTAAAAATCCCATATAAGGAGGATACATTTGCTTTTGCTTTTGATAATGATGATGATGGACAAGCTTGTTGCTATTGTAATTCATTAGGTATCGTAATCTGAATTATCCCTTTTATTTTTAATTAGTTTCAAACTCAGTCTAGAAAATTATCTTTTTCAGCATTGTGAGTTGTCTAATAACTTGTTCAGTTATGGCAAAGGTACCTAGATTATATGAACTGATGAGTCAATATTTTTTGTTATAGATTTTTATAAATATAAAAAAATCTTAAAAACAAAATAGGTTTGATAAAAATACGGGACCCAAAAGACTTGGACTTGGCAGTAAGGTAAGTCTAAGGTAACGTGGGTCTGACAAACATATCAAACCCAAAGAACTTGGGCTCAGAAGTCGACCAAGCTTAAGGTAGCGTGAGCCTAGAAAACATATCAAGTTCTAAGGCTAAATGTTTGATCCAAGACGATCCCCTAAATTAAAAGTATTGAATGCATGATAAATTATCATGCCTCTTCAGCTAGAATAATTATGTGAGTCATTTATATCTGATGTAATGATTTCCCTATACTCACAAATGTACATAAGATCTCTTAAGGAACCTACCATACTTACTATCTTATTAATGATATTTAAGGGATATTTGTCCCTTGTTAATGTCATCAAAAGTAAAAAACTTTTTAGTTCTTCCCTTCTCTGAAAACAACAAGGTTCAGGGGATATGAATACCTCATGAACCAACCAAGTAAGGGTTAATAACTTTTTACGTCTTAAGATAAATTTACATAGATTTCAGAGTATTAACCATCTTAAAATTTAAGAACAAACATTTTTGTTCCTTAAATTTAAAGCTCTTTTAAGCCATTTATTGCTTTTCCCATAAATAAACTGACTTTATAATCGGAAGGTCTTTAAATCCCCCTGATTAGGACTCTTTTACAGGTACTCAAGTTTTTACCATAAGCTTGGAATTCCTTGATGTAAAGAGAAGAAATTCAAGTATCTGAACATATTGATTAACCATATCTCAAATTCTAAATAACATATTATTTATATACCTTAGATTTTGGGATATCATCAATGACGCCATCTATAAGGAAACTTATAGAAGGTCATAAATAACTCTATTGTTTTACTGTTTTCTATAATTACCATCATTAATGGTAAATAATCAGGACACTTCTAGAATAAGACGAGTTACTGATCTGCTTGCCACAACCAATAGTATAGCCTTCACACAGCCAATCCTTTAACAACATATGGAACAAATACAACTCCTCATCCAGGTAGTAGTAAGAAATCAACAAACGAGAGAAAATTCATCTTAACAAATCTTAGTCCCTCCTCGATAAGTTGTCGCATCTCTCCACTCACATCCATGGCAGCAAGCCTCACCTAATGTTCGTAGATGGTTATACTATCCAAAAGAATGTTGACAAAATAATCCAATAGAGGGTCTTCAACCTCAGGAGTCATTGATTCATTCCAAGAAGCATACGCGCCCCCATGATGTTTTGGCGCAAATATGTTTTTCTAGGCTTTTATCTTGTCAACATAAGAAAAAGGTTATCCGTGTATTACGACATCCTACATTAGAGACTTCAAGTTTCCCTGAAATAAGCGTAGGAGTGAAAAATAGCTAAAATAAGGATTCATCAAAGAGAATGTTTATACTCCTCATTAGATCAAAGATTCTCCTTTATTCAAACATGTGTTGAAAACCCGCATACCCAAAGACTATATTTCCACTAAAATAACCATGGATAACTAAAATGAGCTCACAAATACTGGGAACACATGTACAAATATGCACAATAATTTGTAGTTAGTCATTCAAGACAATCATGCCATGTGCAAGATCCTTTTACGACCTTCAGAGGTTCAGTAAAAGCATGATAAAACAATAGAAGGCTGATGAATGAGATAAAGTGTGATTTTTTCTTAATCTGAAAAAAATTTGAATAACTAGTTTTAAGAACGAAACATGTGTAAATTCTACCACCTTGTGTAAACAACCATGCTAAAACACAAACTTGTGTAAGAAATTGATTTTAATAGTAATTTTGTTGTTCGATTTAGAAAAAATCAAAGGTTATTCAATGTTTGTTGGAGAAAGAGAGTCAAAAAGGATGAAATGATTTATCATTTCATCTATCTAATTATTATAATACCTTTTATATATATATATATGATTTATCATTTGATCTAATTATTATAATACCTTTTATATGTATATATATATAATACCTTTTATATATATATATATGATTTATCATTTGATCTATCTAATTATTATAATAGTTATTATAATAATTAGATAGATCAAATGATAAATCATATATATATATATATATATATATATAAAAGGTATTATAATAATTAGATAGATGAAATGATAAATCATTTCACCCTCTTTTATATATATAAGGTATTATTTTTACTTTATTATATTTAAAATTTATTTTTAAAATAATTTGTAAATCATAATTTTTTAAAATTTCATAAATAAGTGAAATATCAATATAAATACATGGATAATATTTAATTTTATATCAAATTATATTTTTAAAAACTTTTAGGTTTTTAATTTTAAATTATTATTTTAATATTTTTAGATAGGTTTAATATTCAATGTAATGTAAAAAATAATTTGTAAAAAATAAAAAAAATTTAATATATTTTTAATTAAAATATACATATATATATATATGTGTATATATATATATCGTCTTCGACATCCAACCTCTTAACAGTAGTACATTAACCTCCAAAACATCCAAAGCCAAGAAGAACATAAGCAGGCAAAAGATGAGTGTCTGTCTCTTCAATTCCCCGCCTACACTCTCTTTACCAACGCCAGCGAAGAGAACGATAACTAGTATCCTCGACACCAGCAACAATTGGACCAGGAAAACCTTACTAGGTGGTGCCATAACTGGAGCACTCTCAATCAATTTATTACTCTCCTCTCCATCTTTACTTGCTTTAGAATCTCCATCGCCATCACTCCTACAATCACAATCAACAGAATATCGTTGCCGTGAAGAAGAAACCCAACAAGACTTTAAAGTAGAGAGTGAAGCTCCTCAAGTGGTGACTAATGAAGGAATTGTGGAAGAAGCTTGGGAGATTGTCAATGATAGCTTTCTTGATAGTGGGCGACGTCGATGGACTCCTCAATCTTGGCAGGTATACGTACATACATGGCATACAAAAGCTGCCTTCTTTTTAACTTAATCCTCTTTTATGTTGATTGATATTGTAGCAAAAGAGGGAAGATATTTTAAGTGGATCGATTCAATCGAGAGCAAAAGCCCATGATATAATTAGAAGGATGTTGGCTAGTTTAGGTGATCCTTACACGCGGTTTCTTTCACCTGCTGAGGTACTTAATTTTGCTGCTGCTGCTGCTTCTTTTTTTAAAAAATAGTTTTGCTGTATCTTATGATTAGAAATGTTTTTTTTTTTTTCTCCCATGCAATATTCAGTTTTCGAAGATGGGGAGGTATGACGTCTCTGGTATTGGAATAAACCTTAGGGAAATTCCTGATGAAAATGGAGAGGTCAAACTGAAAGTTCTTGGATTATTACTTGATGGGCCTGCGTATTCTGCTGGTGTAAGACAGGTAGTTATGAGTTTAAGACTGTTAACCCAACGTGTTAATACCTTTCTTGTTTGGTAGCTTTGTCATCCAAGTGATTATTGGTGCTTGTTGTTATATTGCTATAATTATATTTGATGGAATTCTCTATGTTGATTAGTGATGAGAATTCGCTTCCTTTCATAGCACATTATTTATGTAGGAGTTTCTTATCGAGATGTGAATATATTCGGTTCATATCATTTGTTTACTAGATATCATGAGTGCGATATGGTTTTTAATTGAAGTGTAGAATGAGATTACTATCGTTTTCAAAATAGGAAATGCTGTTTCTAGTTGCATACATGTATGGATAACAAAGAAGTGATCTCACCAACTCCTCCTTTGGAGAGAAGACTATTCTTTCCCTTCTCATTCTGCCATTTTAAGTGCAAATGAGGGCAGCCATAATGGTGTGTTTTTCTCTGCAAAAGGTGTTTTTATCTCTCTTGTAAATATCAACATTTTGCCCAGCTTTTGAGAAATGAGACTTCAAAATCATACAAGTTTTAGTACTGAATCTCATGGTCATTAGCTTCTGAAGACGTAAATGCTACTCGGTTCTAGTGTATTTTTTAACCCTCCAATCATTGAGTCCCATGCCTGCATTTCCTCCCCTAGAATAAATTCATTATTGTACCTGAAGCTTTGATTAGAACATTCTACTAATTAGTTGCGCCTATTGTTTCATTGATTTATCTATTTGGTACTGGGTTGAATAAGGCAGACATTCCTATTTGGTAGCTGTATTGTCTTTTCATCATAACTAGTGTACGGGGTGAGTTACCTTATGTTCTATCTTCTTTTGGCAGGGTGATGAATTATTATCTGTTAATGGAGAGGATGTCAAAGGGAAATCAGCATTTGAAGTATCATCATTGTTACAGGGCCCAAATGAAACATTTGTGACAATCAAGGTTTATAAAATTGGTTTCAGATGTACAGTATTGCTGTATTAGCTTTTGGGTTTTTATCTTTCGATTGATTGTTCTAATACATACTGCTGTATTATAGGTGAAGCATGGAAATTGTGGACCTGTTCACTCTATAGAGGTCCAGAGACAACTTGTTGCTCGAACTCCAGTCTTTTATCGTCTAGAACAAATTGAAAACAGCACCGCTTCTGTTGGGTACATACGCTTGAGAGAATTCAATGCATTGGCTAGAAAAGATTTGGTAATTGGTAAATGTTTGTCTAGTTTAACTTAGTCATTGCAATTTTATTGTAGCTAGTAGCAACCAAAACATACTTTTATGACATACCTTTAATATATGCAATATTATCTACTTCAGGTTTATTCTACTCCCTAAAAATTGGCGTCAAATTAAAGCGTTTGATTTTGTGTTTTTCCTTATTTCTCATGCTGCCTTTTTCATTTTTTTTTAAATAGAAGAATGAAATGATTGAAAGAAACTACATGCAAACTCAAACCAGAACCAGTGATACTATGGAAGCCCAATTAGATTACCATAACACCCTGCCCCCAATTCTGATATTCAACTATGCTTTTGCAAAGCTCACAAATGTATTTTAAACTCTTAGCAGGGTTTGTCGCTCTAGGCTCATGTTATGTAGTTTTAGCTGGCCTGATGGTTAATGATGATTGTGCAGCAATGAAGCGACTTCAAGACAGGGGTGCCTCATATTTTATTCTGGATCTGAGAGATAATCTTGGTGGATTAGTACAGGTTCTTATCCATTTTCCTCCATTGTTAAAATCCAGTCCCATATTTAGCTCGGATGATCTACTTATTCCCACTATGTGTATATGCAAGTGTTGATTTATTTTACTTTACCAAGTGAAAGAGCTTAAGCAAATGTTGAAAGAAGATTTGGAAATGGAAATAAAGTGAATAAACCATTCTCACACATGTGGACATCTTTTTGTTGGTCATTGCTATAATGCCTTTCTGGAGAAACTTAAAAAGAGAAGGAAAATTTTCAAAATAGCTGCTATATGCCTCACAAATATTTTTGATGAATTAGAAGTTGCTTGGAGATAAGACAGAGAACATGGATATCGGTGGTCTTCTTGTGGGCATAAATGTGTGTAGGATAAATCTGGAGAATTTATAAGAGTGGAATGAATGAATGTTCCTCAAAGGAAAAGATTAAAATAGAGGGCCTACCCTTTCCATCCTCTCTTGACAATCAAGCACAAGACATTGCTAGGATTGAAAATTCAACTGTGGTGATGAGGGAAGAATCAGCATTTACTCTGATTATACTAATCCCTCATCCAGTAAGACTGATGGGAACTGATCTGATTCATCCTGGCTTGCCTGGGTGATTGTTTTCTAGTTACAAACTTCCTTCCAACACTATTGGCCACTAACCTGCAAAGAAATTGCAGGCTGTTGATTTTACCTTTTTCACCCTTTTGCCTTTTCCATCTCTCCCACTCTTGGCTGCCTAAAGGTTCATCTGAGATTAAAATAAATTAAAAATTAAAATCTGGAAAGAGATTTGTCTATAACAATGATGAATTCTTAACCTTGCCATATTGTGTTCATCTGATCTTTAGACATCATACTGTAATGCTCTTCTGCTAACTCTTGACACTAGTAAGGAAACAATCTTATTGAGAAATAAAACTGAGGGATTATCATCCCTCATTGCATTAACAATCCTCCAAAAATTTAAGCAGTTGTGAAACTAATCAAGAATCAATTTGTCTTTGACATAGTCCCCTGTCTGCTTGTTTTGATTTCTTGCTCAAACAATTACATTCCTGGCACCCACCTAGTAAATATTTGATCCTTTACTTTTGCCTTCTTTTTCCAACATAAAAGAAGCCTCAGATCTGTTCATGATGTGCATCAAAATGTGTCAGAAGGTGTTTTCAATAACTTAAAATAAAGAATGTTCGTCCAATTGTACAGCTTTTCATGGCAATATTCATGCATTCACATCACGAACTTCACTGGCTATGGTTCCCAAGAGAATGGTCAGCAATATGAGCTTACTGAAACTGATAGAAGGGAAAAAAACAATAAAGAAATTGTTCTGTCACTTCTGCAAGTTCATTGGAGGGATTAATATGAATAAGCTCTTGAATTTGTGCTTATATGCAGACAAGTATATGCAAATGAATATCTTTTTCTGTTTTATGAAATAAAACCTCAGTTTTATTTGTTTATCAGAATAAAATAGCATGGATCTACTTCAGTGAGATGATTGTGGATTAGTAGTGAAATAAATGACCCCCCCCCTGCATTCTAAGTTTTGTTTGTTATGATGAATGTGTGCAAATATGCCAATTGATTTTTTTTTTTTACTTATTTCAGGCTGGAATTGAAATTTCGAAGCTCTTTCTGAATGAAGGGGAGAAGGTACATGTTGAAGATTTGAACTTCAAAGAACCTTTTCCTGTTTGTTTTTGTTTTATGCAATTGATATCTGAAATTTTTTTTGCATGACTTTCATTTCTCATCAACTTCAAAAAAGTTAGCAATCTCTCATTAGGTTATGTGGGTAATGGGATTGGGAACAGTATGGCGTGGATACTACAAGGCCAAAATGCACCTTTGCCTATAAAATGTTGGAAACTGTACTGAACATTGAAAGGTAGCTATTGGACATGGTATGTACCATTAAATCTGAAGCTTGAAGCTTCATGATTGAGATAAAATGTAATGAGGTCTAAAGTGTCAATTTATTTTGACTGATTTTGACATTTGTCTTGGATAGTGAAAAAGAGGAAAGTGGAGGAGGGTGTTGGGACTTAGAGCTGTTGATAGTTGACGAGGCAGTATTTACATGGAGCTCTCTTTTTAACAACTTCTGTATGTGAATTTGCAACTTAGATTCAAGTATTTGCTGTTTGACTGTTATTACGATATCATCCTTGTGATGTTTGATTATTTGGAAGTCTCATCTGAAAGGAAAGGGTATTGGTGCATAACATTTTTGAAGTTGACAATTATGGTTAATACTTATTGAGGATGAAATTTGAGGATTGATCAAGAACTGATTGTGGGACATCCCTAAATATTTGGATAGTGAGATGTTTGATTAGGAATAAAGGTTGGGATGAGGACATAAGAGTTCCTGATAAGGATTATGAAGGCATTTGATATAGGAGTTCCTGATAAGGATTATGAAGGCATTGGGTTTCAGAAATAAAAGTTTAGGTTAAACTATCAAGTACAGGGGGCTGTCCTGTGATCTGGCTTTGGAGCTGGAACATGCATATGATATTATCAACAACAAGAAGAAAGAAAAATAGAATTAGAGGAGAGTAAAGGAATCTGTGACTATATAAGAAGAAAGAAACTAGGGTTGCATGGATCAAAACATGCTTTCATTCTAGAAATTCTCAATATGCTTATATAACAATTTCATCGTAAGAAATACTATATTCTTATGCAAATTCCAAAATTCTAAAACATTAAAGGCTGGCCTAATTAAATAACTACTCATAGCCATTGATTAAAACTCTGATTGAAGAAGCCAAAGAGACTATACTACTAAACTTGTTCACTGCAAACAGTACAGTTCTGAAAAATAAAACCTATATATATATATATATTAAGTAGGGAAATAGGGTAATGGATGGAATTGAACTTTGAATTTTGATCTAAAAGTCCTGAAAGCAAGAATTAATCTGGTGTTTTATCTTGATGTATTAACAGGTTATTTATACTGTCGGAAGGGATCCACAATACCAAAACACTATTGTAGCAGACAGCGCACCATTGGTCAAAGCTCCTGTTATTGTAAGCTTCTTTTCTGATATATTATTAGCACTATGGTGAATGTATAGGTTTTCGTTAATATCCAAGTCTTAGGTTTTTTCACTATCAAAGTTGATGGCTCTGAACATGCAACATGGGTATTTATTATTTGGGTGATTTTGTTGCCTATGCAACATGGGCATGGACAATGGTGATACTTTTCAGCATTAATAGCAGCTACCAGGACCAGAGACTTGGGGCTTGAGCTTCTCAAATTCTGTTAGATTTGATTGCCCTTTCAAATATATTTCTTCCAGACATTCTGTCATCCACTGCTCAGAGCATTGTTTCTTTAGGATCTTATATGCATTTTTTCCCTCTACAAATCTTGAAACATTGCCATGCAGGTTTTGGTGAACAACAAAACTGCTAGTGCGAGTGAAATTGTGAGCTCCTTGTTTCATCAAATATGTGTGTTTATTTGGCTTTTAGCTTGGGGTGCTAATCAAGCTTCATGTTTCAGGTTGCCTCTGCACTTCATGATAACTGTAGAGCTGTGCTTGTGGGAGAAAGGACTTTTGGCAAGGTTAGCTAGCTTATTGTGCCAATGATGTATTTTGTTTATGCTGTTTCCATGTTTATTTCAATCAGGCTATGTGTGTGTTGTTATCTTGTAGATGAAGACCCCTCTTTCTATGTCAGGCGTAGGAAGTTGATTTCTTTTTTTGGTCCTGCTTGAGTTAATCGAACATCCAATCATTCCTGCATCAATAAGAATAGCTGATTTTGATTGTTTAGTGATCCAATTTGTTGAGTTTGATAATTACGGGTTCCAACAATTCAAGTAAGAATAGGGTGATTAGTGCTGGAACCTGTTAATATTCTGTTGCTATGGCAAATATATTTTCAGGGTTTGATTCAATCAGTTTTTGAACTTCATGATGGGTCCGGAGTGGTTGTCACTGTTGGGAAGTATGTCACACCAAATCACACGGACATAAATGGTAATGGAATAGAGCCAGACTATCAAAACTTTCCAGGTACTCATCATTGTTTGGGTAGTAAAATGGTGATTTCTCTCAATAATCTGAACAAAACTCCATATGCAGGTTGGAGTGATGTTAAAAAACACCTGTCAGAATGCAATATCAATCAGCAAGGGTAAAATTGAGGTCCGCATCAATATTCTTTCCAGAAAATTGTGCATATTGATTCCATAATCAGCTGCTCAATGATTCTTGTGCTTTGCTAGCTGACTAAGCACCTACCTTCGTGTGTCAAAAAAACGTAAGTTGACTAAAGGCATTGCTTCTGCATTCTTCCCTTGCATCATCCAGAGGGATTTTTATTAAGAGCTACATCAGTGCTGTCTTTCGAAACGACAGGAACTACCACCATGAAGCGATATATATATATATTTTTTAAAAAAAAAAACCTGGGATTGGGGTGGGAATTGGGTAGGTAAGAGTTTGGTCGTAGCCTGAGTTTTTCCTTCTAAGATGTATAGACAATTTGTTGTAACCCTTGTGGAACCAAGGATGTATCTTCCTTCTCTTGGAGTACAGTGATGCGGAATTGTTTTCCTTTTAACTTATAACAGGGAAGAATTTCAAATTCCTCTATTGAGATCATGTAATTCGCAGTTTCTTTCATCAGGGAAGAAAATATTCTTCAACTATCAAATAATCTTTGAAATTGGCGATAAATGTCTTGGTGATTTGTAAAGAGGTTGGTACAGATGATAACAGTGCACGAAAAAGGATGTCGTAGCAAGGGGGAGGATATTAGAATTATTAGTGTGTGTGTGTGTGTGTGTGTCTATATATGTATATAAAGGGATTAGTAGCTTATAATCATAATTTCCATTTCAGAATGAAATATATCAAAAAACTTCCATCCAAATGCATGCAGCAGAAATGCTAATAGTGGGCAACGTTGGCCATTGAAAAACATAAATTTGATCATCAAATGAAGGCGCCGAGCTTCATTGTGAAAGGATGGTTCCGGACCAATGCCTAACAAAAGCAGATTGTTCGTTTTAGATTCACACAGGAAGGAAATTAGGCTAAAAGTACTCCCCTAGAGGTGATGCAGCATCGTCAAAGCACAATCTCAAGCGCCTGCCTGCTAGCTAATATAATAATAGGAAGATCCCATGGGCAATCTCTTGGAGTAGTGTAAAGTATGCCAAAAATAGACGGTATCCTTAACTTTGCACTGTTCTTATTCGAGGTAATATGTAGCCGGCAGAACTCTTTTTTATTTAGGAAGACGGTGAAGCTTATCCAGCGTAAAAAAAAAATAAAAATCTCAAGCTGCCTGCCTTTAACTTTTGATCCAGTCCCATGAAACAGTAGAAAGAGGAGCAAGAAAGTGAAAAGAAAAATGCCATTAGGTTTGGACATAGATTAGCATCCCAAACAAACATCAGATTTAAATTCCCAACAGATTGCTCTTTTGCCTTTTCCCTCCTCCATGCACTTTTTGCAGTATCTTCCTCCTCTTGCTTGCAAAATTTAACTACCCAATGCCTCCTCTCTCAAGTTTTCTGATATTCTTCCGTCTCTCTACGACCCAAGGAAACTTTGATTCTTCAGGTTTTTATTTATATAACTTATATCAGGATGATATATAAACTCTTCTTTGCCACAACTCCATTGGTCCTCAGGGTGGCTTGTATCTCATTCTTCTTTAAGAAAAGAAAATAAAATTTCAGAACCACATTATAGCAGCAGCAGCAGCAGCTTGACACTATGGGTTCTGGAGGAGCTCTTCAATATTTCGCAATCTTCTTCTTGTACCTGTCTCTCTATTCAGGTGACTGGCAATTCCTCTCTTTGGTTTCCAGCATTGCTGACATCAGGAAATCTCGTTTCGGTGGCTCATTTTCTTCATATGAATGTTATGTGCTTTTGTTTATATAATCTAAGCATGTGTGTATCTCCCTTAATATGTGTGACAAAAGTGGATCCTAGAACAGAATTGTCTGAAAAACAAAAGAAAAACCATCCTTCTGCTAAGTGGCAAGGCTTCTGGTTAAACAGTCTATATTGAATTTCGTTACTTGTGATCATGCTGTAAACTTCATCTTAATTCAAGCAGAACCTGGTAGATTTATTCTATTTGTATCTGTAACAAGTAGAT